>OZ035859.1:5140546-5230604 GCA_964034905.1 Itoplectis maculator
GGAGGGGCAAAGGTGAGGGAAAGAGCAGTGGGGGGAGGGTGGGGGAGGGAGACCCGGCGGTGGGGTTGAAACGACACAGCTTTTTCTCACGGTCTTATCTCAATTCACTCTCCTCGCGATCTCTCAATTGATTCGTTACACGTATCGAGAGAGGAGAGGGGGGAGGGGGTGGGGTTGGAGAGGGAAACCGAGCGAAAGAATAAGAGGGAACAAGGACGGCCGGAGGGGGGAGGGTTAACGGGCTCTGGGGAGAAAGGCGCTCGTCGGTCTCCACTCACCGCTCGTTCGTGGTGCTCGGGGCTGCTGCTCTCTTTCCCTCTCCTCGAGGAAAAGACGCTCGGCGTCTCCCGGCGAGTAAGCGCGCGGGGGGCGCCCTTCCTCGCGCTTCGTTACCCGCGTCTCTCGACGCCCGTCGACGGGCGCGCCTCTTCCGCTGCGGCGCGCTAATGCATCGGCGTTCGCCTTCGATAAATCTCCGGCTTGGCGAAGACCATACGGCGTCTATCCGCTATCTCGCTTTCTCCCTCTTTCACACTTTCCTCTCGGGCTCTCTTTCTCTCTGTCGGTGCTTCCAGTTCTCTTATTTCATCGATGCTCAGCCCGTTTGCCTTTCCCCCCTCCCTCTTGATTCTCTGTCTCTCTTTTTTTATCTGTCTCTCTCTTTCTCCTGTGTCGATCGCAGCCGCCGCCGCCGTCGCCGATCTGCCGTTATTACCGCCGTGAATTAAATTACGAATTGACAGGCCTAGGAAAACGCACGCTTCGCTTCGCTTTCTTGCGTTTTTTCTTTGTTTTTTTTTGCGCAGAGGCTAAAGAGTTTTAGAAAGAAACGAAAGTGAAAGAAAAAATTGTCGATTTATTTAAGACGAATCGAATACGAATTATTCGACGCGATTTTACGAGGAGGAAGTAAATATTTGTCGGAGACATGGGACAATTTTTTTATTTTTATTTTTTCATTAGGATTTACACATTCGAATATATTCGAGAGTTACTCGAATTACGTAGTTACTGTCGCGATATTAGTTTAGCAATTGATTTAGTTTCCGAGGACGCAAGTTGAAGGACACAGTTATCAGTTTGCCCTGGAATATCCTCTCGACGTCGGCGCGATGGAGAGAGAGGGAGAGAGACTGAGCGTAGAGCGAGCAGTAATTAATTTCCGCGCCGGAGCTGCAACAACGTCGATCAATTGACCCAAATTGTGGGGCATTTGTTGCGCGCGATTGTCGTGGATTACGCGGAATAGGTGTGAGACGCGTCTCGGTGATATCGTAGGTGCGCGCACGAGAAATTCTCGTCGCGACTGTAAATAATCTAACACGTGTTTTTTTTTTTTTTAATAAAAATAAATAATGGCGTTAAAAAAATCCATCGTTATTTTATGATTGTCCTCATCCCGATTATTATTCTTTTTTGTGCACAGGACCCGTGGATATTGCTATACAGGGTGTAACAAAAGTACTGAAGCTCCGAAGGCAGGGTGGTAGCTGGTGCCCACCCGAGTGCGCCTGTGAAATTTCAGCTCTGAAATCGCAAAACTGTGGAAATGGCAGCCGATAGAAATTTGCCTGTCGGTGAGGGGTGCGTCGGACTCACACAGATGCAGAGCGTCGTAAGCCCCGAGTGCCGTCAGTCTTTTCTTTCGCGATCTCAGTTCCGCGCGAAGTTGCCGCGCAGGGCCGCGCGGCTGTCACGGCTGTGTGCGTGCGTGTAGGCTATGGGCAATTGTTCGCTCGGAGCTCGGGCTTTCTTTCACGAAATTAGGTTACGATGACTGACCGGCCGGATTAATGACCGGTTAGAAATCGTAAAAGTTGGATCGCTGGCTCTGGCCACGGTGTAAGCCGGGCTGGTCCGGGTCCGGGGAGAGGTTTCCCCACGCGCGCATGCTTTGTTCGCGTACGCACGCACTTTTTCCACTTCCCGGGGCCGGGCGCCAATTTTCCCGGCAACACACGAGAACCTTTGTGGGACCAGGGATCAGTGCCGTTTCCAGCGTTTCGTACAGGAGAATCGACGGAAGAAGAGACCGGAGAAACACGATTTCAGGTGCCTTTTTCGGTGAATGTAGAAACGATGAAAAAAACGGTGAATGCGGCTCCTTCCACCTTTGGGGGACGGAGCCGCATTCACAGTTTTTTTATTTTCATGTATTCCTTCACCGAACTTGCATGTGATATCGGTATTATTTAAGCTCCATAGGTTTGCATACGTTGCAATTCATGTGGACCAAAGTTTCTATGATCTTTCCGGCGGGGATGGAGTCCGGGCCGAAGTCCCTCATGGCTTCTCGTCGGGATCGGATCAAATCTCCAAGTCTAGCCGAGAATCCGTCCGGGACTATTTTTTTCTGCGCTGGCGATGAGAGCAGGGGAAGAGCAAAGAGAGAGAGCAGGGAGTGAGCAAGGGAGGACAGGGGGAGAGCAAGTCTCACCCTATTCACACCTTCCTCTCACCTTGCTAGCAACTTGCTGTCACCTTGTTTTTACGTTGCCTGCACCTTCGGCCACGAGTTCCAGTGTTTCACAGTGCCTGGAACTCGTGGCCGAAGGTGCAGGCAACGTAAAAACAAGGTGACAGCAAGTTGCTAGCAACAGTGCCTGGAACTCGTGGCCGAAGGTGCAGGCAACGTAAAAACAAGGTGACAGCAAGTTGCTAGCAAGGTGAGAGGAAGGTGTGAATAGGGTGAGACTTGCTCTTCCCCTGTCCTCCCTTGCTCACTCCCTGCTCTCTCTCTTTGCTCTCCCTCTGCTCTCGTCGCCAGCGCAGAAAAAAATAGTCCCGGACGGATTCTCGGCTAGACTTGGAGATTTGATCCGATCCCGACGAGAATACATGAGGGACTTCGGCCCGGACTCCATCCCCGGCGGAAAGATCATAGAAACTTTGGTCCACATGAATTGCAACGTATGCAAACCTATGGAGCTTAAATAATACCGATATCACATGCAAGTTCGGTGAAGGAATACATGAAAATAAAAAAACTGTGAATGCGGCTCCGTCCCCCAAAGGTGGAAGGAGCCGCATTCACCGTTTTTTTCATCGTTTCTACATTCACCGAAAAAGGCACCTGAAATCGTGTTTCTCCGGTCTCTTCTTCCGTCGATTCTCCTGTACGAAACGCTGGAAACGGCACTGATCCCTGGTCCCACAAAGGTTCTCGTGTGTTGCCGGGAAAATTGGCGCCCGGCCCCGGGAAGTGGAAAAAGTGCGTGCGTACGCGAACAAAGCATGCGCGCGTGGGGAAACCTCTCCCCGGACCCGGACCAGCCCGGCTTACACCGTGGCCAGAGCCAGCGATCCAACTTTTACGATTTCTAACCGGTCATTAATCCGGCAGGTCAGTCATCGTAACCTAATTTCGTGAAAGAAAGCCCGAGCTCCGAGCGAACAATTGCCCATAGCCTACACGCACGCACACAGCCGTGACAGCCGCGCGGCCCTGCGCGGCAACTTCGCGCGGAACTGAGATCGCGAAAGAAAAGGCTGACGGCACTCGGGGCTTACGACGCTCTGCATCTGTGTGAGTCCGACGCACCCCTCACCGACAGGCAAATTTCTATCGGCTGCCATTTCCACAGTTTTGCGATTTCAGAGCTGAAATTTCACAGGCGCACTCGGGTGGGCACCAGCTACCACCCTGCCTTCGGAGCTTCAGTACTTTTGTTACACCCTGTATATGTAACACTCTCAGCTTCTATTTGCCTCTTTTTGTGTATCTCAATCTGACTACTTCACCGGGATTTCAAGCTCAATGGGATTCTTAAAGAGCGTTTCTCCAGATTGTACAACTGTGAAGTGCATTCGATGCGCTTCAGATCGCGATTCTTTTTAATGCTATTGCAAAATGGTTGGATTATTCAAATTGTTTTTGCACATTACCTAATTACATGTCTTACAAGTTTTGTTTTCATGCTCGCCTTAGGCTTTGATATTCTTGTAGTTTGAAATAAGTTGAAATCATAGGCTTTTGGCGCTGCTTTTGCGAGAACTATTATGTTTGCCCAGAACTTCGTCGAGTATCTCACGTACCCAGCTTTAAACCAGAGCACTGGTGGGTCGAGGTTCCGATTTCCGGTGCCGTGACCTCGGATGGAAAATATTGTTACCCACTGTAGTTCTAGATACACATTCGTGGTGTAATATAATCATGCAATATGAGGGACGATAACAAGGGTAGTTGCCTTTTGACATATGACAATCCTCTGACGATTGCATCCCTTTGCCTATGATTCATTTCAGGTGAATTTGGCCTCATCCTAAAGTCATTAAATTTACATCGAAGCAGCAGGAAATAATCCACTCAAAAAACGTCTGTTTTTTCAGTATTTGACCCCAAAACAACTATCCTAAAAGTCACTAAAATTTTGACAAATATTTAAAAATAGTTATACATGAAATAATCCTGGGTACAACTATGAGCAGATGATCTTCTGACTGTTTTCTATATCCCACGTGTTCAGTGACGTACTACTGTAAGGTAGTAAAAATAGAAGAACGTGACTAAAACGTCAGACCCTCTAGTATCATATATACACACGGAGTAGTAAAGCACCCTACACATCCATTGTGTATATATGTATCGATAATACATATATATTCTTGGCACGTTACAAAGTCCCTTCGAAGTATCACTTTCACACTTATGACGCTGACCTCTCGATACACATTAACCCTCTACCTATACTCCACGCAGCAAAAAAATTGACCGTCAGCATATCGATGACGCCTTCTTATTTATGGAACCAGACACCTACGTGTATCATACGCAGGCACGTGTTTAAGTTCAGACATAGCTTCGCACGTCTGTGATCAACCTCGTGCGCGGCCTTTCGTCGCTTTTGATTCAAAAGGGCTAACGAAGGAGTAAGAGATCATTTTGCAATCACCGAGTTCAAAGCATTTCGCTAAAGAGCATTTCTTGAAATTGTTCTGATCAAATGTTACATCTGAAATTATGGAAGTTTTGGCACAGAGTATAAAAAGTATCCATTAATATCGTAACGGAGTCGTTTATCCTAATATTATACTTTACCGAAAACTTCCACCCTGACAGTTTAACTTTATATAATTCTGGTGTTATCAATCATTCCATTTTTCTAACAATATATTTGAATGGCTTTTGGATCGCTTTTGATTCAAAAAGGCTACCTGAAAATTGAGAGATCATTTTGCAATCACCGCGTTCAAAGCATTTCGCTAAAGACTTTTTCTTAACATTGTTCTGATCAAACGTGACGACTGAAATTATAGCCACTTTACCACAGAGCATTAAAAGTATCCCGTTAATATATTTTAATGGCCTGCGCACTGCCAGTCGCGATGGTTTATTCGGGACGCATATTGGCGATTTGGCTGCTTTCCGAATGAGTTCCAGGTTTCATTCCCCTTCCGACTGGATTCGTACTTTCGACATTGACCATGTCTCTCCCTCTTTCCCTGATCCCAAGTGAAATATCGAACAGTGAGTTATCGCACGTATAACGCGTAGGTCACTATTGATTCGCCGGGAAGTACTACCGGCGACGTGCATCGTTAACGCGTGTGCCGTATGTTCTCGCAGCGGTCCCCGAGGCCCCGGTGAGTCCAAGTCGTTAAACACACCTTGGCCGTACTTCCGTGATCCTGTATGCGACACGGACCGCCTGCCAGGGACATCCGCTTTGTTTCTGCTCTATTTTCCTCCCGCATTCGGATTTTCCTCCCCCAATGAAGGGCTACAAACGTCAATATAGTTAATTCGAACTGGCTGACCGTGAGGTTACGTATTATTAGTTTTTGTCCTCTTCAGGGGTCCGTCAACAATTCAAGGGTTCGTACAATTTTGACGATCCGATATTGTAGCTCGGTGAATTATTTGTGCATCCATTGCCTGCGTCTAATTATTTAAACTAAGGGAACAAAATTTAAGGCTGACCTGTTCAACTTACGGTTCTCAGCTCGAGTTTCAAAATCGCTATCCCCTTTACTTGCTATATATAGTTAATTCGGACTTTAGTCAATTTTCGTTAATTCCGTCAACATTTCAAGGGTTTAATACAATTTTTACAATCCGATATTGTAGCTCAGTGAATTATTTGAGCATCCTTTGGCTACGTTTAATTTTTTAAACTAAGAGGATAAAAGTTAGGCCTGACCTGATCAACGTACGTATCTAATGTCGGGTTTAAATATCGCCATCCCCTTTATTCGCTTGTTCGCATACATGCAGCCTGTGAACCTTTGTGATAGTTTATTTCCCTGTCCAAACGACTCGCGCTGATCCTATTGGCGTTGCCCTCCACTGATCCTCGGGAATTCCGGATGTCATTACGTCCCCGTTTACAACCAGGACCGTAGGCGAGAGACACCGGGTGTGTCCACGAAGAGCGACCGTAATGTCCGCGTCTCTAACACCCTCTTGCCACTTTACAGCTACATTTTAATTAGGTCAGCCCACGGTCTATCTCACTCCACCCGTCATAGTTTATCGCCCGTTTCTCTAATTGCACGCCGTCAAAGTTGAGTCCGATTACCTTGGAATGGCGGTCTTCTCCGAATTCACCCCCGCGACCCCCGCGTCGTACACATTGGCTCTCAACTTTGTCAGTAATATTGCTGAATAAGTTGATGCCAGATTGTACACGATGTGCTTTGCACTTAACTAACCGGATATAACTTTCCCGTTTAGGAACTCGGATTACTTCCACCAATATGAAGTAGTTTGTATTATAAGCATAACGCAATTTGCCGACTGCTAAATAGAAAAAATATAGTATTTAGCATAAAAAAAATCGTACCCGTTGTACATATTGGCTTTCTACTTTGTCAGTAATATTTCTGAATAAGTTGATGCCAAATTGCACATGATGTGCTTTGCACTTAACTAACCGGATATAATTTTCCCGTTTAGGAACACGGATTACTTCCACCAATATGAAATAGTTTGTATTATAAGCATAACGCAATTTGCCGACTGCTAAATTAAAAAAAATATAGTATTTAGCATAAAAAATATCGTACCCGTTGTACATATTGGCTTTTAACTTTGTCAGTAATATTTCTGAATAAGTTGATGCCAAATTGCACATGATGTGCTTTGCACTTAACTAACCGGATATCATTTTCCCGTTTAGGGACTCGGATTACTTCCACCAATATGAAATAGTTTGTATTATAAGCATAACGCAATTTTCTGACTGCTAAATAAAAAAAGTATAGTTTTAGCATTGAAAAAAATCCTACCCGTTATACATATTGGCTTTCAACTTTGTCAGTAATATTGCTGAATAAGTTGATGATAGATTGTACAGATGTGCTTTGCACTTAACTAACCGGATATAACTTTGCCATTTGGAAACTCGGATTACTTTCACCAACATGAAATGGTTCATGTTATAGGCTTAATGGAATTTGCTGACTGCTAAATAAAAGAGTAGTCAGCATAAAAAATCGTAAACTTTTTTTTGGTTCACTTGATATAAGCGAAATATCCGCGTAAATACACTGTACATGAACGGTGCGCAGAGGGACAGAGTGGCGCTTGAAACTTGGTTCATATCATCCGAAGCTTGGGCTGTGTAACTACGTAGAACTCGTTATGCGAAAGATCGTAGGCTACAGAAATGGCCGGTGGTTTGGCGTATACTCTCCAAGCTCCCAACGGAAGCGCTCAACTATTCATAGCGATTCGCTTGACGATGTTCGCCAACCAATCGAAATTACGTCGTGGCCGAGTTTTCACATTTTGTAATCTTAAAACTTTTTCCGTACACGCTTTTTTTTTTTTTTTTAAAGTACCGGCACGTCACGCTTGTCACAGGATAAACTTCACAAGAAACTGGAGATATATGTGCTTAATCAATTTATCGTTACTCAACTCTCCAGATTAGTTCGCTTCACCACGAACTATTCGAAGGTATCAGCGGAAATTCAATTTCGTTGGGTGAGAATCTCTCCTATCCAAGAATATTCCATCGCGATTGGATCATCAGCTAAATCTTTGCACACGTTCCATTCCTATGCATTTATCTTTGTCTTCCTGTTACTCGGGGTTCTCGGCGATGAATTAGTTATTCAATAGGATAATCTCATGGGATATTCGGAAAAAGCGAATCACGGTAACTGAGAACATCTGACGAACCTCTTTATCCAATTAGCACGCCAATTAGTTCGTTATCCTCCTTACTTTCATGCAGTACAGTGGTCTGCTTCAGCACCTGCTCAATTGCTTTGACATTTCCGAAATCATTTTACTGTACATATGCCAAGTGACTTAATTTTAGTTTTAACCGGTTCAGTAATCAGTTCAATGCTTTAAGGATACAGTACAATGATAAAGGTGTCTTGTATTGAATGTTTTTGACATAATCATAATTAGATTAGGCAAAATAAAGTGTCGAATGCCTCTAGAGCTTCCCTTGGTTTCAAAGGATTCTTAACAAGTGTTTAAGAGTTAATTGTTTATATTTTACCCTTCTACTAAACAAAGTTCAATGCAATTAGGGAAAGCGTCTAATATCGGCGAGCAACTATCTAAGGAAGTAGAGGAGTTACAACTCGATAGTGGCAAGTGAATCCCACTAGTATGCTTCGGGTTTCACCGAAGTACGAGCTGACGAAGTTGGGAACGATGCAAGTCCATTAGAGTCGATTTCAACGAAGAAGAAGCCCATACGTTGGCACTAAGGATAACGTCGAGTGGGCAGCAGCCGACACTTGCCCGCTCACTGATTCTTCGACAGACAAAGTAGAGTTCGCCGCACCGAACATTGAAGCCCTTCTGTACAGGCGAACACCACAGCGTCCGTCGTGGACGGAGCTTTGTCATAGCTACTTTCACTGGCCTCCTTAACACTCGTCAAACTTTGAGAAAGCTTCTCCGCTTCTTCTTTGGCGTCTTCGTACTTACCCCTCGAAGCTCGAAGAACTTTCGAACCTTCAACTGAATGAGGAAGGGATGAGGCGAGACGGAGATAGGAGCGACACATCAGCCAGGTGTCAACTTCGAACGAACAAGTTGGGCTCGTTAAGGTCTGCGTAGGACCGCAAAAATCGATGGAACGAAAGATTCTTCACCTATTTCTTTGAGATTGCAAGAAGAATCAATTCTTAGGGTTAACTATGTCGTTAAAAAATTAGTACCTTGTTCGCTTTAGCTCTGTCTAATTATGAGCAATTGTGAGGGTAAATGTCAAATATATCAATGCAAATCTAATCCACTGTCGAGGAATCGATGTTGGAAATTTTGTTAAAATC
Organism: Itoplectis maculator; assembly: GCA_964034905.1. Classification (NCBI taxonomy): domain Eukaryota; kingdom Metazoa; phylum Arthropoda; class Insecta; order Hymenoptera; family Ichneumonidae; genus Itoplectis; species Itoplectis maculator. Next base: position 5,149,787 of record OZ035859.1, read on the forward strand.
TCTCCTGGCGATAGGAAATTGCAATTATGGTTAGACCAATTTGGTTAACCGTTCATTAGGCTGGCAAGAGCGTAAATAGAGGTGGACGCCAAGTTTCCTATGTTGAGTTTGTTCAAAGAGTTTTAATCCGGTCCATATTGTATCCTTTGTTTCACGTTGAATGGGAAATTGATGTTCCAGCTTTTGGAAACGTATTGGAAAATAAAAAAAGCCTAAAGAAAACCTAAAGTGCAATAACGTTAATACTTTGAAAATTTGCATCATTGATATATTCGTATTTATAATACATGTGAATAGAAATTGTTTAAAATTAGTCCAAATATAAATAATAAGAATATCATTGCTCATATTTGACAATAGTAAACAAAACTGAAGATAGTAATTAACACTACGATTGTGTGATTTCCCCTTTACGCAGTTTTTCTTATCGCACCACCGGAATATCCAATTAAGCAGTACACCGTTCATAACATGCGCGACGTACATAACACAATACACAACTAATAGAATTAGATCATGCAACGCTGGAGAAAACAGCGGGTCGGTGCAGTTGTCGCTGATTAAATGCTTCGCGTTAATCCAACCACGTTCCTGCTGTAAGTCGAGTGAATAAGTAGTGCGAAGGGACAAGTCAGTTGAAGACGGACCGGGTTGCCCGGCAAGATGTTTTTTATGCGCCAACGGTTGGCTCGGCGCTGGCACATTATTCATCTCGCATGTCTCACTCGACTATCTAATTAAACACCAACAACAATTTACAGCTTGCTATTAGAATTATAACGTACTGCGAATGAGACTGTGTTTTTTTAAGGAACATCTGTTATTTCGGTGTTTCACAGCCCTTCAGTGTTAAAGCCGTCGAACACGGTCGTGTCAGACATCTTGGATTGAGAAGCTATAGCCTTTAAAATATGGTCTACGCGTGGACAATAATAGTATTGAAACTAATAGTATTGAGTAGTAGTCTCTTCCGTACACTGAGAGAAAAAATTTCATTGATTCAATGAAATTTTTTTGAAAACCCAACCTATGAGACATTCCTTTGAAATCAATGAAATAATATACTTAAGATGATATTATCTTTTTATTGATTCAAAGAGACCGTTTTATTGAATCATTGAAAACGTCTGCTTCATTGTGGTGATCAATGCAACGTCTCTTTGAAATTCAATGAAAACATTTTTATTGGGATCATTCCAGAATATACAATGAACCTATTTAATTGAATCAATGAAAATTTTTCTCTCGGTGTAAGAAAATGTCAATGACATTGAAATGACCCAAGGGTGTAAATATTCCACAGCACAATTGTACAGTTATAACTTTGTCAGCTGAGACCGATTTGATTCCTGCAGAAGCGTTCACAGTCCTACAGTAACGCTGAACTCAATTGTTCTTTGTGAAAACTGTGATTCTACGTACGCTCGAAGTGCTTCCCACAATTGCACGACAAGACGTCGTTGTTCCATGTCGTTTCTCAGTAGAACTCAGTATTGTTTTAGTCGAGCCGAGCTGCGGTACCGACAGAGCCAATTAGATGTTTCATGTAAACCGCACCTCGACGTCTGGTGATGTATACGGTTCGCTTGTGTTAGTCCTGCGAAACCGAGAACCGTGTACCCGAAAACTTGACGTACACGTAGGTACAGCGAGCATGACGCGGCCGTTTGGCCAACTGAGTCGAAAGTACGAAAACAGCACGGAAGACGGGACGCTCAAGCAGCTTTCTCCTGCTCACTTGCATATTCTCTTTACTCTGATTTGCACTTCTAGTTCTTCTCAACAGCCAACGTCACGAACTTCATCACGACACTACTGCATCCTCCGGTTTTCGCGAAGAAATTTATTCCCAACTATGTCGGGGTTCTTTGACAATATTCCGATTTCGCTTTTAGAAATAAATTCCAGCGATATTTTGAAAAAATAATATTCGTGACCTCGATTTGGGCGGTTTTCGGCCTGGCGGCCAGATCTACGATTTCTGACAAACTGTTCGAAATTTTTTTTTTTTTTCAAAATCAACTAAAAAAGGGTTGTAACCAGTGTTTTCAGGGGTAGAATATGCGACTTGAGAACGATGGTATAGGTTAGAAGTCGATATTTTGGAAAAATAAATTTCGTGACCCCGATTTGGGCGGTTTTCGGCCCGGCGGCCAGATCTATGATTTCTGACAAACTGTTTGAAATTTTTTTTTTTTTCAAAATCAACTAAAAAAGGGTTGTAACCAGTGTTTTCAGGGGTAGAATATGCGACTTGAGAACGATGGTATAGGTTAGAAGTCGATATTTTGAAAAAATAAATTTCGTGACCCCGATTTGGGCGGTTTTCGGCCTGGCGGCCAGATCTACGATTTCTGACAAACTGTTCGAAAATTTTTTTTTTTTTTCAAAATCAACTAAAAAAGGGTTGTAACCAGTGTTTTCAGGGGTAGAATATGTGACTTGAGAACGATGGTATAGGTTAGAAGTCGATATTTTGAAAAAATAAATTTCGTTACCCCGATTTAGGCGGTTTTCGGCCTGGCGGCCAGATCTACGATTTCTGACAAACTGTTCGAAAATTTTTTTTTTTTTTTCAAAATCAACTAAAAAAGGGTTGTAACCAGTGTTTTCAGGGGTAGAATATGTGACTTGAGAACGATGGTATAGGTTAGAAGTCGATATTTTGGAAAAATAAATTTCGTGACCCCGATTTGGGCGGTTTTCGGCCTGGCGGCCAGATCTACGATTTCTGACAAACTGTTCGAAAATTTTTTTTTTTCAAAATCAACTAAAAAAGGGTTGTAACCAGTGTTTTCAGGGGTAGAATATGTGACTTGAGAACGATGGTATAGGTTAGAAGTCGATATTTTGGAAAAATAAATTTCGTGACCCCGATTTGGGCGGTTTTCGGCCTGGCGGCCAGATCTACGATTTCTGACAAACTGTTCGAAATTTTTTTTTTTTTTCAAAATCAACTAAAAAAGGGTTGTAACCAGTGTTTTCAGGGGTAGAATATGTGACTTGAGAACGATGGTATAGGTTAGAAGTCGATATTTTGAAAAAATAAATTTCGTTACCCCGATTTAGACGGTTTTCGGCCTGGCGGCCAGATCTACGATTTCTGACAAACTGTTCGAAAATTTTTTTTTTTTCAAAATCAACTAAAAAAGGGTTGTAAACAGTGTTTTCAGGGGTAGAATATGTGACTTGAGAACGATGGTATAGGTTAGAAGTCGATATTTTGGAAAAATAAATTTCGTGACCCCGATTTGGGCGGTTTTCGGCCTGGCGGCCAGATCTACGATTTCTGACAAACTGTTCGAAAATTTTTTTTTTTTCAAAATCAACTAAAAAAGGGTTGTAAACAGTGTTTTCAGGGGTAGAATATGTGACTTGAGAACGATGGTATAGGTTAGAAGTCGATATTTTGGAAAAATAAATTTCGTGACCCCGATTTGGGCGGTTTTCGGCCTGGCGGCCAGATCTACGATTTCTGACAAACTGTTCGGCCAAAAATTGTTTTTTTTTTTTGCAAAAGTATCCCGGGCATGCGCGCCAGCGCGTGTGATTAGCCTAGTGTAGAATTCAAATTCCGCAATACGTAAAATTACCCAAGATAATAAAAAAATGTTAATAATCAAATAATACAGAGCCCACGCCAAATGACTGTACATACAAGATAGCTTCCTAAATAGGCACACGGTTTGTTCACATCTTTTAAATATAACCAACGACCCAGCAAATTGAAAGAAAGCATAATAATAATTTCACACTTTTTCCTCCCCCTTGCAATTCAGATTCACCGACTTTGACAAATATGCTTAATGAAATAGACTGTTGTGTATTTGACTTTTTTAAGCGTTCTGTCAGATGTTTAAAGAGATATTCCAATGACCCCAACGTCGTCCATTCTTCATGTAATCTTATTTATCCAGGGTTTACTAATATCCCCATTACATCCCTTTTCTGATGACAGGTACGCTTGGTTTACTTCCCACACTGCTAAAGTTCTGCACGATAAATGTAAATTACACGATTTCTCTCGGGACAGCTTACGTAAATTTTCGTATTTACAATTCAAATACAGATGGGTCGAATGAATCGGCCCAATTTAGGGGAAGCTATCACTATGATGACTCATCGAAAATGGTCTATCCTAACAGTGCTTGCTGCACATACAGCTCGAGATAACCCCTCGCGACTGCAGGCTGATTGATTGTTATCCGACTATTATGCGCTTCAAGCGGCATTTGCCAGCATCCACCGGCCACTACTACCCTGCAGTTTACAGACGTCGCTGACGATTCGATCGTTCGTAACTGGCAATGCGCAACGCACGTGCATTGGAAAATGTTTCGCGTCAATTAGCAGCTAAGTATGTCTGAGCATGGATACGTAAAATCACGGGCAGAGCTTTGCACAAAATAAATTAATTCGTTTTATCAAAGAAAACACTGTGAATAATCAAATATGTAATAATAACGCGAGCTGATAATGTTCGTTCTCCAATAACAATTAGTTTAGAGTAAACAATCCTTTGCTTTATTCTTCCATTTGTGGTTCAACTTTCTAACATACACATATTCATACATACACTGTTTAAAAAAAATCGCATAAGCTTCCATTACGAGTCAAGGAGGCCTGTTTACATAAACTGGTATTTAAAATTTGACATGCAAGTGGAATGTAAAATTACAGTATTTTCTAATGAATCATATGAAAATGAGAAAATTTAATGTGAAAGTTAAGAAATTGAAAAATTGAGGATAAACATTGGGAATTTTACTACACAATTGTATTCAATTTAATATATCTGTTGGATCAAATTTCCAGTAATGCAAATTCGCAAAAAATGTTAACAGTGTACACGCGCATGCATTTTTTATGAACAAGTCTTTCGTACTAGTCAACTTTTGGGCTACACCACTAAAAAAAACTGCTTTACGGGATTTCTGATTTGAGAATTCGTAGGTTCACGAGAAACTTTAACATTTCGGTAGATGCGACGCATGACACACATGGCAAAACTATTAAAGCGCGAAATAGTCGATTTGCGGCAGCGCAATAGAGCCAGTCCGTCGCATTTGCGCCGCGGTGTGACATAGTCCTGAGGCGACGGGAGTGACGCGCACGCGCGGCAGCGATCAGGCCAGGATTCTATCAAATGAACGAATTGTTTACGAATTGTGACGTGCAGCGGCGCGAATGAGAGGCGCTCGCTCGATTACGTGCATACAATTGAGACGAGTCCGATAGGTCTGAACAAACGTGAACAGCCAGCGGCTTTACTGCTAACACCGAAAACAATCAAATCGATATAAACGCTGCTTTAATGTAAAAATTGTGGCTGACATGTCAACAGTTGTTTCATGTGGCTAATATGGATCATATGATACATATGTATTAGCCCCATAAAAAAATTATACATCCATATCATGTGGTCCATATATTTGTGATTAATATGGAACATAAATATCAGGAAAACTTGCGTATTTCACAAGATGAAAAAAATGTGTCCAATTTGTAAACAATTTAATACAATAACTTAATAACTTACAATAACATTTTTTCACTCGCGATTTTATTTAATTTATTCCTAAAAAGGAATTTTTTTTCTCGCTCGCCGCACCACTGCTGTCCAACCAATTTTCGCTTTAATTACACTTCATAGACTATGATGAAGTACAGCGTTATGCAGCATTGCATGGTGGAGCGGGGAAAATGCGCTCTGATGTTGTCCCACCAAATGTACTGTTCGGTAGGGGAAATGCGTGGGGAGTAACGAGAAAAAAAGTGAGCAGCCTCGGGAGGACCAGACAAAAGGGAGAATACAGTAGGGGTACGACGAGAGGGCGCATTTTTATTATTATTCATCGCGTTGCGTCATTAAATGTGATACTATTCGTACCTCCCCCTTCGTTAACGAACACTCGCCACCCCGGGCGATTGTGTATGCAACGCGTGTGCAAAGCCATTCTTACATAACACACTAGTATTTTTCGGCAGTCCCTGCTACCAGCATGAAAATGAAAGAGAAAAAACCGTAATAACTTCGTACATGTTCGCGAAAACAGACATTTTTTATCTTCACGCTTCGTGTTATCACGAGTCATATCAGGCTAATGAGCCTGAGTTGCCTTTTGGTCTTTCCATCTCACTAAGCATGCAAATGTGCATCTCAGCTGTATTGCACAATTAAATTTGAAAGATCTAATTTCCAGTTTCTTGACAGTTCAAGAAGCCTGATATGAAGCTGGTGTGCAGCTTCATATCGGACTAATGAGCCTGAGTTTTGTTTTGGTCTTTCCATCTCTTAGAGCATAACAATGCGCATCCCAACTGTTTTACAATTGTATTTGAAAAATCTAGTCACTAGCTTCTTGAAAGTTGACACTTTGCATGAAGTATGGAATAACTGTGTTTTTTAACGTAACGAAACAGAACTTGAAAATGGAACCTCAAGCACCACTTCCTTTATATTTTTGACCGTAATTTACTAAAGTTTCCTTTGCAAAGAGGACACAAAGACGGTCGACCAGATAAATGTGGACGCAACGAGCAGATTTCATTTTTGGTCCTTTTTAATTTAAAGCATAATGGACACATTAGATAAATTGCTAAATATTTTCCAGAACATTGTTGGTGTGTTAATGCTACCAACAAATATTATTAGAGTTTTGCATAATTATATTCTGAATGATCAAAGCAATGGAATAACATGTAACTCAGATAAAAACGGAAATCTTGGTGAGAACAAATCACTTTGGATAATATAAATTAAATCTTGATTCGGAGTTTGCTCGTTACTCGTTGATTTCCGACCTCAGCGAGAATTGCATTCAAACATTTTCAAACCAAGGTTCCCCTCTCACTTATAATAAACCCGCTGGCCGTGTTTCTATCACCAGAATTCTTCATCTCCCGAGAAACGAAGAATGATCCCACCTCCTTGCAGCTGTGCTTCTCTCTTCCCTATCGCTGTTGTCGCTCTGATTACGGTTCGCTGGTAAAGCAAATTAGGTCACTCCCGGGAAAACCGTACACAGCGCTTCTACCGCCACCCAACCGGACACCAACTCCCAACCTCCCTTCCCCCTTCTTTACTCGCTCTGCCGGTAAATCCGAAGAACGCCAGTTTTCTCTAGAAGTAAAAATTTACTTTCGCTTCGATACAGTGAACATGATGATTTCGTCACAAGAGCAACAGACGCTTTAAGGTATTAAAGAGCAGAGTTCCTTCGGGTCCGTTGAGGAAAAACTATTTCCATTCTATTCTAAAAAATATTCTATTCTGTTCTAAATTTTCTATTCTATTCGAAAAACTATTTCTATTCTATTCAATCAATATTAATTGATTAAATGTTCGGCAATGTAATCGTGACTCTGACAGTCACAGCGCTAAAAGTTAGGTACATTAACCCATAAGTACCGATAAGGATAAGTGACTGAGGTGCTCTTAAGTAGGTTTCAACGTGCGTAAGTCCATTTATCGGGCTATAGCAAATAACTGGAATTAATAGGTTACCCATGGAGTATAGTGTATACAAGCCAAACGATTGCTTTGCATTGCCGACGTAATCATTTTAATTACATTTAATCTACGCAATTCCGATGTTCTCGTACTACTATTTCCGGTCTTGTTCGATACCGTAACAATTAACGCGAGTCATCAATGTGAAAGCTGATGCTATCAGGTGAAATTTCGATAATCCTGTCCGACCAGATACTTTTTTTATTGTAGCGTAAAAACGTTGGCTAGCTAGTATTGTTGTTATGGAACTGGTTAGTGTAGTTGTTTCAAAAGGATGGCAAAAGGATGGCAGAATTTTGGAACATGCTTTCTCCTTAATTTATATTTTACACGAAGCTTTTTTATCGATTTTGAATTTGCGATAAGACAGCCCTGGTGCATCTCGCCCCGGTTGGTACGGCAGAAATATGAGAGGAGGTATTTTAATAATCCATTAAAAATTATCTTAACAGGTGAGATGTAAATAATAATGAATTAGGCAGAATTATACATGGATATCAGATTGACGAGTAGAACTTAACATACTTAACACGTGTAAAGCGACCCAAGTATGTTAATGACACTGGAACGGATAGCGAGATTGCACTGAGGATTCGACAAAAGCTTCATTTTGATTTTGCAGGCAACAGACGGGTATGAGAAAGGGTTGCAGGAACGGAGGTGTGCAATACGAGAGTCTCGAGTAACTGTGGTAGATAGTCGATTTCACCCCTCGACGGTTCCAAGTGAGAAAGATAGTGAGAGAGTTCGTGACAAAAGGAAAGTGGAGTCACGCCCGACTCGGCTTTGTTGCATCAACAAACAAATTACGGGCTTGTAATTCTTGCTCTCGTAGATACAGGCGCTTGCAAACACGTCGTTTGACTTTGACTTTAGTGAAAGGAGTCCTTTTGCACATCTTCTTGTACAGCAGGTGGAGCAGGGAGACTGTAAAGTCTAGAATATCTAAACCCCTGTTAGCTCTCTTCGGTTTAGGATCTATCTAAAAAATAGACGAACACAGTCCTAATCAAACCGCTTAATCAAACGGTTTAAATCAAACGGCAATAAATTCGAAAAACTGCTTTATTTAATTTGATTTTTTTTCCAATTTGCTCGGAAATAAAAATTAGGAATAAATTTATTTCTTTTGCAATATGGATTGCAGCTGCATTTATCTCCCAATTTTTTTTCCGCAGATAAATGTAACTTTTGTGATTTTGATTTGATTTAATCTTGTTAATGTTGATGCTTTCTGATAACGTAATGTAACGCCTTATATATCTATTAAAGAGAATACCGGAGTTTACATGCTAAGGGAAAGAAGGTAACCTTCTCCTTTTCTCTGTACATCTATCTCTGACCGATATGGGGTGAATCTGCTCCGCCGACCGCGCCCTGTCAGGGGTTAGTGTTTTATCTTACGGGCTGTCGCGCCGTCGCGCCATCAGCCGGTAAGTACGCGACAAGCGGTCGGGTCTTGAGGCCGGTGGAAATCACAGGCAAGCTCCAATGTAACAGAGTGTCACCAATTACTAATATAAATTCACAATACCTGTACAGAACTTATTCTGTACCATAAGTCCATACTTTACTCATACAAAAATGCTAATGATCAAACTTCAGGCTGATCTTATTCTCTTATTTCTGTTTCTTGTTTTCGTTTTAGCTTTGACCTCTCTTTTTGGCTAGATTTTTATTTAGGTCTTAATTTATGATTAGTAAATTAGCTGTACACAGATATTGATGAAATAATTGAACTGATAAAAGCGAAACTTACGCATATGAAGCTTGAGAGGTCTTAAATGTCTTGAAACATCGATGAAACATGACGTGGAGTGGTAATGAGGTGAAGAGGTAGAAGCTCTTCAGTTTGCAGCTTATTGCCTTTAATCGATGAATCAAGGTCAGGAGCTTTCGTCTCGGCGTCGGAGCCAATTAGCTACATATAGAGTCTTATAGATAGTTGAACCAGAAAAAGATCTTGGAGATTGATTATCCCATGAATGTAGCAAAGTTCCAATAGCCTGCCTCATGTATATGTATACATAATCCATGCAATGTGCAGAAACCCTTTGACCCAATTTATAACTGACACATTTGGTAGACGAACACCATTAAAACGTGTAGGGTAAAGGCACCTATTGGTGGCAGGGTTAAGAGTATGATCCTATTAGTGGCATCATCTGAAGAGTTGCCATAACTTGTAATGTACGAACCTGCCATTCGGCCACTAATAGAAGCCCTGCCATGAATAACATTCATGAGTTCATAGCATAGCATGAGAAGCATTTACCTTTAACACTTAGAACAAACTGAAGGACTCCAAAGAGGATCAGGGTTATAAACTAGTCGAATTAACGTTGAAACATTTTTTTTTACAATACAGAAACATATACGCATCTAACTATGAGTTATCTATGCAACGAAATTTAACGCGAGAATTCCCTGCAGCAGCAACTATGGGGTTCGAGATCGTAACTCACGCTGCACCTAGTTTGCCTTCGGTTGAAGAGCAAATGGCGACGAACACACATCCACGACGGTGTTATTAGTTGCTGGGTAGCGAATTTCACGGCAACGCTGGGATCGTCCGCGCTTTTGTTTGAGCCGCAATTTGCATCCAGGTTGTATGACGAAACCAGTGTGGGATCAAAGTTCGCAGGTCTCTGAATCAGCCTATCTAAATACACTGCACGGGCAGATAAAGTTGATGCCTCGGGAGCCAATCCAATTAGGTACATCCAGCTAAGTTGACACCCCCCATTCCCTGACCACCCAAGTGCTTGCCTTCTCAAATTTCCAGTGCTCAAAGAATATTCTCCAAGTGCTGTTATCATGTTCAAACTTGTCAAAGTGTCCGCAATATCCTTCTGATAACACCATGTTTCAGTTCATCTTGTTAGGCTTTAATAAGGTCTGAGTAAGGCCTAAATAAGCCCTTAGTAAGTCCTGAATAAGACCTGAATAAGGCATGCATGACTCTTTCTCCACTTTGTTTCGACCATGCCAGATTAAAAGCAATACAACTCAAACAAAGCAGTCAAGATCAAGCGACTAAGTTGTCAGCAATGTTACAGACATTATCAACCCCTAACAATGCTATTTGGACTGCTTAAAAAATCGCTGAGCTTTCAACTTTTTTGCATTATCTGCAAAATAAGATTTGATCCATCCCTCCCATAGATAAAAATCGTTATCTCTCGAGAGCGTCACCGCATCAATGTGATAATCAGATTGATATTCATCTCGCGGGAAATCCGGCAGGACGATGTTACCAGCTAAAGATGGGGCGTGTGGGCGTTAACGCGTGGGTGGATGGGTGAGTGCCCAAAGTTCTGGCTTCGAGAGGTTCGGCGAGAGGTGGATGATGCACGACGGACTTGAAGAGCCTCCGGCGAAAACCAGGGTACCTAAACGGTTCAGGTTATGCGGCTTAATTGAACGATGAGGCTAAAAAGGTTGAAGAGGACGAGCGATTAAAGTTGTGCAGCAGAATGAAAGGGTGAAAGGATTTACTGTCGAGTTGAAGAGATAAAGAATTGGATCTGTATTCGGTCGAAGGAAGATGATATAATCGAGTGAGCTTGGCTGAGTAAGAGCAGAAGAGCGGGGGTCGGTGGCGGGAAGTCTCTGTCGTCCATGCCTGGCGCACCGGGAGATGAGTGCCGGGACCGGCGCGTAGTGGTAGACTGCACCGCACTGCACTGGGGTGCAGTGCTCGACCAACCGTCCACACGTTCGGTGCGATACTCACCGAGCTACTCGCCTCCGTTATTCTCCGAAGCTTCGATGATACCTATACGGAGTGACACATAACCCCTTAGCCATGTGGTCAACATCGAAAAACAACCCTTAGCCGTGTGGTCGACTTCAAGCAATTTCCGAGTTTTTTGAAAATGCGTTGAAGGTCAATAATAGACACGTCTCATTAGAGCGTCTTGCAAACAATTGTTCAGGTGTAGAAGTTGCAGTTTTACTGGCACTGATTCAAGTTCCCGAATCTCTATGTTTACCACCGAGTTGAAAACGCCACCGCGACGCGCACAGTGACACCCGGTTCCCGCCACGATTCCGCCGGTGTAGTCAAAGCAACGCCTCATGGAAACTCGAGATTCGTTCACACACTCATCCTCGATTGTTCGGGCACTGAGTTCATTCGATTGCCAACGAAATGCTCTGTTACGTGAGTATTGCCACTTCCACCTGAGTGTATATTTTCCTAATAATGTCAAATGATGTGACAATTTGTTGTTGTCTTGATTAAAAAAACGCGAATTTTTCCGGAAACATCGATCATGTCTAGCGGTTTCTTTCTGTTGATCGTGAACAATGTAATTATAATTAGTATAACTGAAACTAAACGTTTAATCGAATGGAAATATATACAGAGAATAAAGATGTATCGATAATACATCAACAGGTAAATGTTTAAAGTTATTGGACTGAATTTCTTCATATTGAGTCTTATTTTGACTAAAGATAAACAAACTACGTTTGAACGTTTATTGTTTTTTACCGAATCACACGGTAATGAGTTTGAACTAACCAAACGTCAAATACAAATAAAGTCAAGTGCAAGTTGAGCTTTGGTGATATTCGAGTAGTGCGATACAAACATATCACGTGTTCATCTTCATAGTCAGGTCCAAGTACAGTCAGGTATCGTCAGGTTGACATTTTTAAGCACTATAGTGAAATAATTGTTTCTCCTATGAAAACGGAGAAAATAATGGAAAGTGTATTAATTATCGTCAGGTTGAAATTTTTAACCATTTTAGTGAAATAATAATTATTTTACCTATGAAAAGGGGGAAATAATGAAAAGTGTGTTAAGTGCATCACATATCGCGTGACCATTTTCATAATCAGGTACCATCAGGTTGAAATTTTCGAGCACTATAGCGAAATAATAATTGTTTTTCCTATGAAAAAGGGGAAAAATAATGGAAAGTGTGTTAAGTGCATCGATGCATCACGCGTAGCGCGACATAGTCGAGAAGGGCAATTCTGACAAGGTGCACATGGACTATTTATGACGGAGGCTGCGATAAACACGTGCATCGGAAAAAGGAATAGTGAGAGAGAGACGGGACGCTTACCCATTTCTAAGGCAGCTCGTCAATAATTCTCGTCGTCAAGCCAACGATACATACCAGCTACTGACTACAACGACTACTAACAGTCGCAACGAGGCCAGCTTTGATAATCGGGCCAGGGTCGTGAGATCAATGCGCTGAGCAGAAGATCCACCTTTTCAACGATAAGTCTATCATACTTGACGGAATATTAAAAAGTCCAGGGAAATCCATGCGAAAGTCTGTATTGAGTCTAAGCTGCATTTAGCTGTACTTTTGACGATCGTTCAAGTATGACGGACTTTTGCTGCACTTGACTATAATATGGACAATATTGGAATACGTAGTAGATTTAACTGTATCTGGCAAAGTTTTGGATGCAGGCTTTAAAGATTAAAGTGTAGCTCAAAATCATTTTAAGGTTTGGATTTAAGTGAATCTTCATGTCTTGTAATAGATCTACCACAGATTCGTCATTAAGCGCATTTACAGTGCATTGAAGTGCATTTCACTGCACTTTTAATAATCGTTCAAGTTCACAGACTTTTGCTGCACTGGACTATATTATGGAAAAATTGGAAAACATAGTAGATTTTACTGCATCGGATAAAACCTTGGATGCAGGTTTTAAAGGATAAAGTCTAGCGTAAAATCATTTCAAGATTTGGATTTACATGCACATTACATGGATCTATATGACTCATGATAGATCTACCACGGATTCGTCATGAAGCGAATCCGTGGTAAACTTTGTTTTCATACGGTTGACTGCTTTCACCTACATCTCATTCTGAACTCTTCTCGATATAAAACTCCAGCAAATAGTAAGTTGCTCTATATATGCACGGAGCTTCAACGGTTCTTGGCAAATAAGAAGAAGATTTCATTTAAAAGATAAGCAGAGAGAGCTGCGGAGGTCTGACGGGAAAGCAGAGAGGCGGAGAAACGAGTTATCTCGTATCGGAAGAACTCGGAATCAATTTTTCTTCATCGATAACTTCGGAACTCTTTCGTCCCCTTTTAAACTGGTCGAATAAAAAGTTCTGCTGGAAACGAGGCCCATGCCAAAATTCATCAATATCATTTTGGACTCAAATCATTCTGACGTACATGTTACACTTATGTTACGATGTGATTGTCAATGAAATAAATAAACAAATGGAGCGAGTCAAAAAGTAATAGCGAGAGAAAAAGTTTCATTGATTCAATGAAATAGGTGTATTCCTTTTTTTCCATTGATTTCAATGCTTTCTTGGATTTTCAAAGAGACGTTTCATGGACTTCAAAGAAACATTTAATTGATCACCACAGTTAAGGAGATGTTTTCATGGATTCAATGAAACTGTTTTATCGTTTTAAGGAAAACGGTCTCTTTGAATCAATAAGTGGATAATATTATCTTAGGATATTATTTCATTGATTTCAATGAAATGTTTCATAAGTTGGGATTTCAACGAAATTTCAATGAATCAATGAAACATTACAACGATGTGATAGTCAATTAAATAAATAAAGCAAATGGAGTCGAAAAGTAATGGAGGCCTACGTCGCCGGTTTAACTAAGCTCTAAATAGTGCAGTTAATGGCTAAATTAAGCCATGCACACCCACTTGACCTAAAATCATGGCTGCTACGTAGATATGCAGGCACTGGAAATCTCTGCGAATTTCCTCACATCAAGCGCGCATACATTTATGCATTTACGCGACTACATGGGAAAGGGATGTAAGAGGTTGATACTGGGAATTCATGCATAATTCCTCAAAAGCACCATTACTCCCGCGGCTACGTCGCACAGTCGAAAGGCACGCCCCAGTCCTCCAGAGTTTCTTCTTCTTCTTCATCCTCGCGCCCTCTTCGCCCTCGCTCACCCCCTCAACCTCGACGCTGCGAAAGATGCGTACGTCACGAGCATCTCCGCGTCTCTCGTACAAATTAAGGACCTCGAGGACCCTTTTCGTTTTAGTCTTTGTGCTCCAGGAAATACGAGTCCTCACTGCTGAATATTCCCTACGAGAGTCAAGAGTACTTTTCATCCTACACGACGCCACTCGTCGGTGTAGCCTTCATTTCTTCGGTACTTTTTTCCAATGGAACATTTTTCTGGACGAAAAAAAGCCTTAAATCTTGTCGGGAAAATGTAACGGTAACTGGCATACATTTTTCACCTAACTTTTTTTTAGTTCTACATTTTTTAGCCTTAGGGTAGATGTACTGTTAGTGGCCATTTTTATTATTTTATTCTTCAATTTTTTTTTCTTCCACAACTTGATTTTTGTTTAACAAATTTAGATAAATTCACTGAATGATCTGCTTGATGTTTTTTATTAACATCAATTTCTTTTAACAGCAATTAAATGTTTTCTTTTTGTTTCTGTAAACGTGATGGTCATAATCGGATCTAAGGTGGCCAAGAACTTTACGTTTACCCTAGTTTCAGTAAACAGCGTTTTTTCTCCTAATGACGATTAGTGCATATTGCATAAAATTGTCTTCCACCCATTAACGACGAATACGACAACAACCCCGGAACCAAATGGCCGCGAATACACATCCACCACCCGTAAAAATGTTAAATGAACGCCATGTGCCGAAGAAATGTGGTGAAATCTGGTGAAGAGAATTCAAGAAATCTGGGAGAATTAATGAAAATAAAAGGCCCGTTCGTGAGAAGAATGCAAAGTGAAAGGGTTGCTGCGCGTACCTTTTTTCCAGCAAAAACAAAAAAAAATAAAATGCAGATTCAGAGTACTTTCGGTCCAGCCCAAATGCATCTCTATATATACTTTCTCCGCCTTTTTCTCGACAATGCGCAATCCCGGTCGTTTTTCCTCTCCGCATCTACTTCCAAGGGTCTCTTTCTCGCTCTCCCCTTATCCTCCGGTTCGCCTTTCATAATTGCTCGCCATTAAGTAAGCCAGCCAGAAGTGCCCGTTACGACGCGACTGTTCTCATAACTTTGATATCTCTCACCACGGTGGCACTGCCGGTTCTGCAAGCAAGAGGGCGCGTCGCAAGCTCCGCACTTCCGCGAGATGGCGAGATGCTTCGCGTGACTACAGTGCCGCCCTCTCCCCCCCCCCCCCCTCCCCTCTGTCTTTCTGTTCCTCTGTCCAATCTGGCCCGCATAATTTCGAACCACTGGCGTGTCATCCCCCAGCGTCCCGATTATATCTCGAAGGAGAGCATCGTTAAGTCGCCCCCGCGCACGTCTATATCCGCCATCAGATGCAACCCGCGGCGCATCAGCGCAGCCTTCAATCTTTCCAGTACCAACTCCTTCTCAATATTCTTCAGGCTCTGGTCTTCAAATTAATAAGCGCGAGAAAGATGTTGGACACGAACAATACCTATCTCGATGACATGACCAATATAGTACCTAGAGAAGTTTTTAGTATCAAGAGCAGACGCTGTACTTTTAGCATTTGTGACTGATAACTATTCATATGTTTTTTTAGGAAAAAGTTCGTATTGCTGCTCAATGTAATTTCATAGGAATCCCAACCTATTAACCATTTCTTTGAAGAAATTTTTCGTTCATTCAAAGAGACCATTTCCTTGAAACAATGAAACAGTTTCATTGAATCAATGAAAACGTCTCTTTGATTGTGGTGATCAATGAAATGTTTCTCTGAAGTCAATAAAATGTCTCTTTGAAATTCAATGAAAACTTTTCATTGGAATTATATGAAAAAAATGCAATCCACCTGTTTCATTGGTTTAATGTTACTATTGGAATCTGTTACAATTGATCCATTCTTCTTTTAATCCTGATTTTTGTAGAGAAACATCTACGCCTGTTGAACATCTACAGATTTTTACTTGAAAATGTATTGTATTCGGTTTAACATTTTTACAAGGAATCTCATATAGCGATAAATTTATTTTTCATTGCAAGAATTTTTTTATGCAATGGCCACACTTTTCAACTTGGGATAACATTTTTGGTTCGGAGGAAAATCTTCTCTCCCTTTGTTCCGGCAACTATATCGATAAAACAAAAATGTAGTAATATGGTAAAAGTGTGGAAACAAAACGAATAAACGAAAACGAAAAAAAAAAATCTCAGAACCGTCACGGCTCAAAGCCTTTTTTCGTCGGCAACGAACCAAATATTTTAGTCGTTTGTAAAATATTCATAAAGCTCAGTCTCGGACGCCGATAGTAACCATTTTCGTTTTCGCGTTTTCCATGCATACATACATAACAGAGAGAAATCGTAATTCTCAAATACAAGAGAGATCGTCTGGAAACGAGAGTCGCACGCGTTTCCATTTCCGCGAACGCGGTATTTCCGCTCGACGCGAGGGGGAGTGTCGCGCTTTATTTTTTTTATTTTCGGCAGTTTCTCATTTTTCACGCGTGTATCGGTGCCATCGCTGTTGCTTTCGGACCCGCCGCCGGTGCTATAACGCTATTTCCGACCAGCCGACCATTTTTTACCACGAGCAACGCATATACCTATACATTATTACTCAAATTACCATCCCAACATCGATGCACAACAAAGAGTCGTGAATTACTGCTCTTTAAATAATACGAAGAGCCGACCACGAATTAGCTATGTTTTATCGAGCCAATTGCGATGTAAACATTCGCAATTTACAAAATTAGTTCCGTAAAACAAAGCTTATCCACAATTTTCCGAAGAATTTTGAAAAGTGCTTTGCCATTTTTTATTTGTACTTAAATGATATATCAATTTAACTGAGCAGATATCAGAATAAATAATGAAAAGGTGGACCACGAATTCGCTACGTTTTATCGAACCAATTGTGATGTAAACATTTGTAATTTACCATTCCATTACATTTTCTTTAATGCTAAAAAAAGATATATTTTTTCTTAATTTATATATGAATTGTACTAAGCAGTGAAATTGTATTAAACTGAGCAATTAAAATATCAAGTATGCTTAAATAAAAATATCAGAATATGCTTCGGAAAATTCGAGCGTGAAAACAGGTCGAAGTGGTCGAAGCAAGAGAACGCGGAGCGACTGGCCAGTTGTCGAAATAAGCCTGGAGATAATTTCATGGCAATTTATCGTAATCCAGGGCAAATGAAGATGTACACCCGATCGACGAACGCGCAAACTGCTGTACCGGCTGAGTGCGAATCGGACTACTGCGGTGCGATTCGTTCTTTTTGGCCCTTTAACCGCTACTAATAGCGTTAATACGTCGAGCGTTTAGTGAACATAGATTCGACTAGAATGTAAAATACACGCGAGTTGCCCTCACAATTTCGTGTGGCAAGTGGTGATGGGGAAGGGGAGGGGGGGGGGGGGGGGGAAGGGAGCGATCGCTATTTAATTTCATCACTGCCACAACGACTAATGGGCGCGAGGTGCCGAGCGGGCGGTACGTAATTAACAAATCGCCGGGTTTTCGATCGTTTCGGACGAACGTGTCGGCTTCCGGCAATAGCGCAACGGCGACGCCACTCGCGCGTGGATGAATTATTTGTTCATTACTAGAGCGACAGTGGGGGCGTCCGCAGCGATTTAATTGAATTTTCGCGCAACGCACGACGCTCGATACTTTTTGGCCCCTATCAGCTCTGTTTTCTAACTTTTTGCGCTTGTTCAAATATTAATGTTTTGTCCGATTGTTTGAGTATCAAATCCAACCCGTTTCCTTTTCCTTTTTTTCCTTTTCCTTCCTTCCTATTTCTCTTTTTCTTTTCCTTTTTTTACCTTTTCTTCTGGACTGTCACGCCAATACGTTTTTTTTTAATTACATGTAAACATTAAATTTTTATTATTAAAGCAGCGAAAATTGCGAGTATGTCATTAATGAATACGTTAATGAAAAAACACGTTACTCTTAACTCCAGTTCGTTGCTTATGATAAGAAAACAAAGAAGCCAATTCGTGTTTTTTTTCCTTTTTCTATTTTTTTATAAAAAAATACTGAGCACTTCTAAATTACTCTTTTTTATCATCAGGTGAAAACGAATTTTTTTGAGCCGGCTAATATATCAAATATCAAACAACCACTTTGGACCCAGATATTCTTACGGTGAAAACAATCGAAGGGTGTAACGCGCCCCTTCACGCTATAAGCTTATCCTCTATTTCCTCCGGTCTGTGAAAATCCTCGCCCCGACGGTTTTCGCCTTACGTATATCCTGCAGCCCGGGGATACATGCATATGGATGCGCTACCAGAATACGGTGTATGTTATAACTATAGAATATCCGAAACTCGTCTTTCGATAGACCCACCGAAGTGTCTTGAGGACTACCCTGTCGTCACAGCCCGGCAAGGTCTCCTCCGGCCTGGAAGAGAAAGAAAAAAAAAAGCATGACTCTACACACACGAGCAATTCTCGAGAATTTTTCCCGTCGACTTTGCAGGATTTTACTTTCCGCACGACAAGCTGCGCGGTTTATCGGCTTACACTCCATAAAGTTTTCCGTCGATGTCCTGACGTTAAACTCGATATTTCTTGGATCGTCGGATGTACCGTCAATCGAGAGTGGAATCTTGCGGCAGAGAATTCCAAGCAGCGAAATATCCTCCGCTTTGAGTTTGTGTAAACTAACCCATCTGTCATTATAACTCACAAGACCTTCTTAGTTTTTAATGTATGTGGACTTTGAAAGTCAAACTTGCGAATTTTCTAATGAGGCCACCACATGCAACGAATCGAAACGCGGGATACCTTTAATTATTGCAAATGCAAATGCAAAGCTGTTCAAACCGCAGAATCTTTCTTGGATACTCTGTTACAATTGGAAGACTTGAAAAGTGTTTTGTAGCATCGAATCTGGTAATGCCGGACATACAACAAAGTATCTTCTAACGAGAGGAGTTAAGGAACCCTTAGCATTGAAGCTTCGAACAGCAAGAAATTGTACGATCAAAAAAAAGTTATTCACCTCGAGTGAATACAAAACCTTGATCACTTGATGTACCTTTACTAGGTACAAGTTCTTCCACCTCTTAACTTGATATTGACCTTTTTGTGTTCGTTCTCGAGGTATTTTTACGAACGAACTCAGGGCTGATAACCTTTCCACTCAATTTATTCAGTGGCTACTATGCCAATATTATTATTTGCTCTGTACAGCAACTCAAGATATTGGTCAATGTTTTATCTTGGAAACTACTGAAGTTACGAGTTTTCTGGATAGTCAAGTCTTCTGGGTAAAACTCTTTTATTAGTTGGTGTCGAGAGAGTCTTTATCACTGCAGTCTTTTTGAGGTAAAAAAATACCGAGACTGAAAAGAGTGCGAAGAGAATAATCGCCTTGATTTTTTACGTTGCTTTATTGATTCTGAGTGTACGGTAGGTGTATAGGGAAAAGGTTGAATGAAAGTATCTCGAGGCCGTCGAGGCCAGTGGCATTTTAATTAATGAATACCCGACTGGGAAATATTATTGGATTATTATCATTATTATTATTATTAATAATATTAATAATATTAATTGAATACTCCAGTGAATACTCCAGCTGTGCCAATATTATTTTACTCTGTACAGCAGCCAAAGATTATTCACCAATGTTTCATCTTGAAAACTACCAAAGTTTATGAGTCAAAGTCCAGTCATCTGAATATAACTCTTTTATTAGTTAGCGTCGACAGAGTCTTTATCACTGCAGTCTTTTTGAGGCAAAAAAAAGATAAAGACTGAAAAGGGTGCGAAGAGAATAATCGTCTTGATTTTTTACGCTGGTCTATTGATTCCGAGTGTACGGTAGGTGTACAGGGAAAAGGTTGAATGGAAGTATCTCGAGGTCGTCGGGGCCAGTGACATTCTAATTAATGAATACCCCACTGAATACCCCGGCCGGGAAGGAACGAACGACATCGGGTCGGCAACGAGGCAGCAGCCCCGGTGAAATCTATTCTCGCTAGCACCAGCGCCGGCAGCACCGACGCCGCCACCAGCGTTGGCGCAATGGACTCTACGTGTATCGCCTTTTTCATTCCCTTCCTTCGGTGGTTAAACCTCCACATAGCGAAATAAATATAGGCATAGCACGTGACACAGAATGGCTCGCCACGTACACGTACATCGTAAATAGGAGGCACCTGCGACCCCCGTCCGCGTTAGTTTTCTATGCGGTTTTACCTGTTGTGTTCCGGGTCGTCAAAGCCACCTTTTAATTATCTTCGCCGTTTTTATTTTCCTTTTGCTTTTTCCTGTTTTTTGATTTGTCCCATTAGTACATTTTTCTGCTTCGCTTAAAATTGCGAATATTTCCTTTGGGATATTTTCGTCGGGTTTTAGCCGAAACGATCAAGAGTTGGGTGTACGTTTTTTTTTACTTGTTCTTTTGAAAGTCGGTGTCAAATTTTTTAGGAGGAGAGAAATCCGATTTTAATTCAAGATTATCGGTACTTTTTATGCTGTAATTAAAAAGTCATTTCTGATAAAATATTGGAGTATGGTGAATAATATTCAAACTGGAAAGAACTCTGCACGTTTGTGTCCTTTTAAAAGTGGTGCCAACTTTGCGCAACCGTTTGTATGACCAACGAGTAATATACAGGACGATGAATGCAAGAATTATGCCCGCGTAAATCTCGCATTCGCGCATTTAATGCCACTTCACACCATGGACCATGCGCCGCCAGTGTCTCTCCTATTCTTCCCATGTCTCGCTTGTCGCACGTGTCTTTGTGTGCTTTCTTCTGTGTGAGCACATTTATCAACGAACTCGCTGCGACGTTCCCGGCAACCGGACGAAAAAGCGCTGTTTTCATCGTCAGTGAACCACTTGAAAGTTGCTCCCGCTTTTAGTTACACCATGAGCTCTTACAAAAATATTCCTTAAACAATGGAATTGTTCAAGCATTTTTATTAAAAAATAGACCGAGAATAAAAATATTCTTTAAACGATGAAATTATTTCAAGCATATAATAGTGCCTTATTATAAGTATACGTTAAGTTGAAGAATTAATCGCCAAGAAAGGTTCTTGGTGATTTAACTTTTTTGAACTTAAGTTTTAATAATAAAAAGTTCAATGAAATACATTATGCCTTATTATTATAAGATACAAAGTCTTGCAGATAGTCACAGTTGTGACATAATAATATCAAACACTAAATATGCAATTTTCTACTTGGTTTCAGGCATTGTTGCAAGCGCACGATGTGGCTGGTCACGAGGTTTACGGGGAGGAAGCGACCAGGGTCACCCCTCCACCGCTCTTACCCTACCTCAATGGGGGCGACGATCTCGAAGGTCAAAACGGCGACATGGACGTCGAGAACGTCACCCGAGTCAGACTAGTGCAATTTCAGAAAAACACCGACGAGCCGATGGTGAGTAAATCTAAACATAGATCAAGCACTTTATCCTCTTACTACTTCAATACAAAGTGATATTTCAAAATACATTATTCCTGTTTTTCTTATATTGATATCACGTATCCATAATATGGAATATTCAAATTTTCGAAAACTTGTGTTTTTATAATTACCCAACATTTTTATTTCCCAAAAAGTACATTGAAGATTTTACAAAACATAGGGTACACAGTCAAAATGCCAAAAAATGGATCTTTCTTTTATAACGAGATGCGAAATAAATAAAACGATTAAGTTAACACTGAAATAAATTGTCTGTTTAACAGGGAATTACATTGAAAATGAACGAGGACGGTAAATGTGTAGTAGCGCGGATCATGCACGGTGGAATGATCCATAGACAGGCGACACTTCACGTGCTTGACGAGATACGAGAGATCAATGGGGTTCCAGTAGCCAATCAGACGGTCAACAAGTTACAAACGATGCTCGTAAGTACTTCTCGACCTTTGGCAACTTGCTTGACCGCTGCTAAAAAAATGTGCAACAATGCTAAGACAGCAGTCGTTGTACATTTGTTTCAAGAATGACATTGCGTCGTCATTTGGAACGACGCCATTTACTTATTTATAATATTAATTTTTTTATTGGAGGGATGGTAAAAATAATCACTGTTTTCGATTCTGTTACAGCGGGAGGCTCGAGGATCGGTGACCTTCAAGATATTGCCATCCTACAGGATCGCGCCGCCTCCCTGCGAGGTACAAGTAAGCCCCAAAACCCAAGTCCAACAATCCTCCCATATCCCAGATACTGTTCTCACAACTACAACAGCTATTACGACCACAATCACCACAGCGTCGACCCCCAAGTCCCAGATAAACCCAAGCACCGGGTCAAGCATCACTTTGCCCTCCAGTTACGCTAAATCCGCGAAAAATCAGCCAGAAACTTCTTCGGGAACTAATAAAAAAGAAGAAAAGTCGTCGAAAGCGAGCAAATCCAAGTTAAAAAGCGGTGGCTCGTCGACCGATAGCACACCACGACGTCGTTTGAATCCTCTCGCTGTTCTCAGATCCAAAAGGTCGTAGGTTACCGTAATAAGGACGGAAAACAGCGAAAGTTGAGGAAGAAGTTTTCTCCAGTATGTGAAGTCGTTTAGCTTCCTCTTTCCACGTCTTTAAGCAACGATTCCCACTTCTCGTAGTCGCCTCGTTGAAATTTCTCGACATACGTGTGTCGACAAATCGTTATATATTTCTTGCAAAACACCGCAGTTTTTATCAGAGATTTGAATCAGTCTACATACTGTAGTCGTTACCAGCGGAAAGGTGCCTAAAAAATCGGTTTTAAACTTGGTTCGAAAAATTTTTGGACGATGGATTGAAGTAATAATTATTACAGAGCAAAGTCGAACATAATCCCGCAGCTGTTATTGCTTATTGCTCCATTCACGTTCGAATACATACATAGTTCGAATGGTTCGTCTATATTCGATACCATAAAATCGCTTAAGTCAGGTTACAAAGTTTCAACCCTGTTTAGGTGCCTACAAATATTCGTATCGCTTATAGTGTTCTATGCAAACGTTCTCTCCAAAATACTCAAATGATGGCCTTACTTCGACCAATCTTCTACTTAGGATTCCTTCTTGGACCTTGTTGACGGTTCTACTTTCAATTTTTATTAGACTCCAATTAACTCTAGTTTTATTTTGTGTTAATTTATTTTTAATGACATATAATGTTGAAGCTGATCTATTTATTTGTCAATAGATGTTGGAAAGGAAGCATTATATAATGACAATCGGCAGAATAGAAAAAAATATATTGAATGGTCATATGGTAGCTTCATGAATTACATGGAATTGAAGAGCAGGATGCTGCACTTATAGGCAGACACATTTTAGTTAGATAAAAACTAATGGCACTATATGTCTTGGTCCAAGTGACATTTTCTAAACTTTAAAGGGAAACCTTATAAAAATCCATGCAACGAATTTAAAGTATTAAATTCAACAAGGCAGTCAAAAGTATAGGCAAAATTAAAGTGTGTCGAGATATTACTTATTCGATTAATGTTAGTAATTAAATATTAATGAAAAGTTGATAAATCCTGATTATTAATTATTTCAATAAGGTAAACTGTTATAATTGATGAAAAACTAATAGAAGCTTTAATATATTTGTGCAGCGACGGCGCATAAATTTCGGTAAATCCGCAATTTCAAGCTTGACTGATAACGTCCAGTCGGTTCAGATACGCAGCATACATTACATAATTGGCATTATGCAGGGCCGCTTATATATGTATAGCTAAGTAACGCATTAAACCATCGTGTATAATCGCAGATCTGATATAATTGAATTCACGAGTTCCTAGACGTGTCTCCCTATACGTAGATGACAAGAATCGCGGTTGAATAGTTAGAGAAATTGTACCGACGCCATTGTGGCCGATAGTAGTCGCGATACCTATTAACTATTTGGGATCTTTGATTGCGAAACTTGGAACACAGAACTGTCTCTCAATAGCCATCGTCAGAGGGTACACGCGGGTAATACCTTGAAGCTTCATTGAGCTCGGCAAGCTCTATCGATCAATCCCTCGACGCGGCGTCGCGCTATCCGTTGCTCGGTCAATTGAGTTCGCGATATCGTCGTTACGATCGCACAATACAAGCGAACTATGTGTCACCATAGAATATCCTCGAAAAAAGGCTCTGCTTTCAAAGATTCAACAAGAATAGAATGTAAAAGTAGAGCAACGGCTGAATGAAGGAATATCCATGGAAGCTTTTTCATCTTCACTAGGCAAAAATAAACACGGTTTCTCGTTAAATAAAAAGTCTTGGCGTCTGTCGGATAGTTAGACTCAGGCAGAGGTATCGATGTCCATCGGTGGATAAGAGTAGTCGGTCAAAGTGGCTTAGCATTAACCCCCTAATAGAGTTAAAGTACATATTCTTCAACTCTACACGATTAATATTCGACTCATTTCAAAATGGCGAATAAAAATAGTAGCACCTTTTAATGATCAGTATAGAATAGGGGTTACTGTATTTTTCATCAGGAATAAGCAGCACGAAATGCTAGATACTCTTAGGCAGTACTTACAGTCCTTTAATATATCCGGGATTTTTGTTACACGTGATGTATTAAATACTCAGAATATATTCAGTCTTTTCCGTGTTTAGAAGGCGAAACCACGAAACAGATTTTTCGCTAACCTAATGTTGAGACGTTTAGTGTCCAAACATGCAACGATGCTTTATATCCCGGATAAAGAATCGCAAACCTTTTTTTTTAACAATAATTTTTCCATGACGAATATTGTGCACGGTGAGTTGAAGAGTCAATTCCACGCCGATTATTACGCTTATGGAACGATGAACTCTTCTCTACTTGACTTCTGGGTGTTTCGATATTTTTGTTTTCGTTACCCAATATGAAGTAAATGATATAAATATTAATTATACTATTGTTCTCGCTATTCCTCTTATCTACGCTGTTACACTATCTCTCCCACACGTACACACTACCTTCCCCGCCCCCACCGTTTCTCGTATTTTATTCAGAATTTGTCTATTTGAAATTTTCGTTAAAAAATTCACCTACGAAAATGATAATCACAATATAAATATTAAATCGTTGCTTATTCGTGTGTATATCACGTATCGAGAACCGCATGGTATCAACTTTAATTTATATCCCTACTTAGGAATTATACACATATTATACCATTATTATATTTATATATATATTATTATATATATATATACACGACACGCATGTCTCTATGCTTGTTGGTTGTCTGTTTATTGAGTCTTGTCAGTTATACGTTGATTATTACGTGAAACTCTCGATATATTAGCGTGATCAAGTATTATAGAAAATACTATTGACATTATTAGGATATTATAATACAGTGAGGATCTAGTCAGTATATCTAAGAAATACCAGTTGAGTGTTAGCTGTGGCCAATCACTGTGATACAAGTGGTGGCGAGTTGCGACCATGTGCGGCCTGAGTGTCTAATGTGTAAAAGTGAAATGAGAAATACTTCACTAAAACAATGATTTAACGTTTCTGTCATTTAAGTGGATGTTCTTCAAAATGAATTTGCTCTGCAAAAAACCAACACAAGCAAATCACATTAAAAAAAAATCTAAACGATGCATTGATGTTTAATTATGATTTAAAATCCATTTTTTTCAATATTTCTTTATGTTGCTTAGCCAGACCAATGATGACATTTTGTTAAAACTTTGTATTAAATATCAGCATAAATGATCAAATGGTTAAATTTTTGTTGTTGACGTTTCTCATATTCCTGTTTCACACTAGAAACAAGACTAAAAGTTTCTCACAATCGACACATCCGGACCACAAAAATTCGCAGCTTACTACTTCCTGTACGTAAGAACATTTTTTCCCGTGATCTGTAACGAAAGCTTTGCCTCGCTTAGGCTTTGAGTCAGTGATCACGAGGTGTCTCGTACGATACTACGAATTTGTCCCAAAATTCGACAAGCAGGATTGAGAAATGTACGTGTTTTCAATTTTAGTCAAAGAAAAGAAAGCTTTTGTTACGAAACACGTTACCCTCGCCTGCATGGAAAGATATCTTTTCCGTAAGCTTATATTTACCGCCTATATTATCATAGCGCTGCGTGCATCCCTTTGATTATCAATATACTAAGCATCGTACATGACTTCTTTTCTAATCTGGCAGCGGTCGTTTATTGATTTAAAGTGCGAACTTTTGAGATTTTATTTATTTTTCACATTTACCGAGGACGATACAGTAACTATTCCTCGTTATGGTCTCGGTGAGTGGACAGCTGCGGTTTTGCAATGTTAAGAAAAAAAAAAAAAAAAAAAAAAATCCTGCTATCAATGATAGTTGACTGCCCGACTTTTGGGATCGGAAAGAATTTTTTTCTGCTGCAGCTGAGGGTAAATTGACACCGGGAACAGACGCGAGAACAGGTTTCGATTAATTTAAGCGGAAGCTAAGCACCTATAGACGATATTTCACAAAATTTATTATGGCTCAAAATAAATTATTCGGAATTTTCCATCGCACGCAATTTTATAAATGATTAATTTAATCAATGGCCCGGCAGATTGTCCGTGCGACATTAAACCCCCGATGAAGTGACATCTGCTTTAATTAATCAATTCTGTTTTCCCAATAATCCAACGGTGAACTTATCGAGGCCCAATTTGTAACGTTAATTGTCGCGAAGATATTATTAAATCGGCAGAAAAAATTGGCAGAGGCCCCTACAAATCTAAATGTTAATAAACGATCGGATTACATATTACTATTTCACGCGCTTAGTTCGCCGGCAATTAAATTAAATTAATATTAGGACACACCGCGTAGGACGACCCGATTAATCGGAATACAGTTATTCGTCCTTAGACGATTGTACATATGTATACAGTTTGTAAGTGTCCGAACTTTACCCTTTGTCAGTCCGAGGCTGTGCTTTCAACGTGAAATTTATGAATTTACAACGATGTACATACACGATACGTGTGCTCAAGCATATATAGTACTTATATATAAGTATGGTAAAAGGAAACAACGAAAAAGAAAATGATTGAAGATTGTGTTTATCGTATTGTTCGATATGACAGCAACAACACAAATCTGAACCTAATTTAACGGAGAGAAAAAGTATATATATCTATACAATTATTGTAGATTCACCTCTGCACCACAATCAAAGAAGACCCCAACGACTGCAATTGTCGAGTCGATAATCGCAATTTTTTTCTGTCTTCTGATAATACAACAAAATTATTGTTCTACCGTAATTGTCACGATGGCCAATGGTTGCGCGTGTTCGTGCAACGGCATGTATCGCCAGCTTCGTATTCCCTTCGGCATTATATATAAAGATATTATGTACGAGGATACAATAAAGCATGCACTGCAGCAGGAAACTCAATGATCGAGAAGCACGTCCCCCCGTGAACCCCGTCGATATATACGTGACCTCCTTGATAT
This sequence comes from Itoplectis maculator, assembly GCA_964034905.1. Lineage (NCBI taxonomy): Eukaryota > Metazoa > Arthropoda > Insecta > Hymenoptera > Ichneumonidae > Itoplectis > Itoplectis maculator. Next base: position 5,177,645 of record OZ035859.1, read on the forward strand.
ATATATCGCATACGACGAGATAGACGCGAGACAACTAGAACGCATCATTTCGTACGTATTGTCAAATGCACAGACGCACAAACACGTACGCACAAGCACGGACGAATTTAATAGCGAAGCTTCCCATTGTCTTGCGAGAATAATATCAGCTGTCTCCATCGCCTCTTAGACATTACGGCAAACGACACGTGACTTAAAAAAATCTTCTTGGATTCAGAACTCGACGTGTTCGGAACACTTACAATTCACTTACAAACCTGACACTCGATCACTTGTTACTTAAAACAAAATTAAGCACCCTGAATCAGCGCTTTGAAAAAATACCCTTTTTCTGACACATATTTGCATATAGAGGCAGACGATAACCGGTTTAAGGTTACATTCTTCTATGTCCACGCACGAACACTGCGACAAAAAATGTGGTAAATCGTCCTTAAAAAATAAAAAAAGAATTCTAGTTGACACATCAAAAGTTGAATGCCTCTTTCTCATGAAATTATCCAAACCACACAATATGCAACCCACATTGGCTTTTAGTTTAATCTGCATGGAGAGTGGAGAGGCTCTCCATGCAGATTTAAAAAGAATACTTAGGTAAAATTTTGAGAAGCAAGAAGGAATAACAATACCATAAACCACTTTTAACCGATCAATCATCACGGAAACCACTGAAAACTCGTACAAAACAATCCTCAGTATTATTTTTCTATTTGTTTGCTATCTTGTACCATACACTCTGGACATATCAACCCAAAAGTATTGTTGCAGTATGCGTGGATGACTTAGGTAATACCTCTGTGTTATTCTGTCGTTGACCATCGGGAACGGGATAGACTCGATTTTTAAGTTACACTAGGATGAAGGCATAACTGAATTAAATTAAATTAAATTGAATCGCTTAGTAATCTTTTGTCGAGAATCCCTTTGAAATATTATTTAAAAAAATGACAACAAAAATTGTTCAGCACTAATACAATTTTTGTCATATTTTATCGGTGCAACCATCTGAACAACTATTTAAAAAATATGGTTCAGAAATTAAACAAAAATTTGTATTAAAAAAATGATGTGGCTCTTCAGGTCTGTCCCAATCTCGTTGCAAACGGAACGACTCATCATCGTCATTTGTTCGTCATTTAAATCATACCGTCTTGGCAATGGTTCATTACCACCTCCGTAGTAGCGATCGGCTGTGAGAAATCATGAGAAAAAAAAATTATCAACTTGTTTTACTACCCCGAGATTTTTCGAGATTCTTGCCTGTCTTGCCGAAGACCTTGAAGTGCCGCCAAGAGCAATGGATCTGCAGGTGCAACAGCGGCGGCAGAAGCATCAGCGCAAGGACGAGCAGTGTATTATAGTCAGTCCACCAGACGAGTTGTCGATACCTACCCGGCTGTGTCTCCTCCAAATCCGTAGAAATTCTTATTCTTACTCTAATTGTTATCATTGGTATTATCGTCGTTTTTAATTATTATCATTATGTTTATTGTGTTGAACGGTACATCCCCCTTTATCACGAACTGGCCCAGTACGAACTACTCGTTCATCATATCCGGATAGTTGCCCCGTCAACGCACGTCGTGTTTCCCATGTCCAACTGTCGGGCTTTTCGACCCTAATGGACACTATCGATCAATCACACGTATCTGTTTTTTCAATCCGTTTTACTACTCCTTTCGTTTAAATTTATAACTGCTTTCCGCTCAAAGCGAACTATCGATTCGATACCTTTTTTTATTTGCGTATCAAGCTGTTTTCATTCGGATGGATAGGATGCAAAGAGATATGGACACAAGTCGCGGACCGCGTAGATAAATAAATGCGTAGTGCAAAATTGCGTGACATTTTTATTGAAATAAACCTTCATTGGTGCATGATCCACCTTCGAGTAACCTTTAAGGAGGTTTGATACCCGTTATGACAGAAGTGTTGAAAATTCCGAAGTCAGACAGGCTATTGGAGTTATAAATTAAGAACCATTTATTTGAATAGTCATGAGATACCATAAGTCATAAGAAACGTCGGATTCATTGACTAGGAGGATTACCAAAATTCCTAAAGTTGCTTATATCAATACACAATAATCCACACTCTACCTAAAACATACTTCATACTTGTATTATAAATTGGCGTAAAAGAGATCATTCTGTTAAAAAGATGTTACACCATAGATACCAACACGGATAGGTGCAGTTTCGTGGACAGGCGACGCTCAGTTATTGCGAAGATATCCTCCAACCCAATGATCTATATCCCTAAAAGGGGTCCCATGCCCGACTTTGTGCAAAAACTTGCCGGCAGCCCCTCTTTGCTACACAGCTCGAATGGTTTTCACTGCCAGTCCCCTACATTGCTCTAGTCATCCACATTTTCATGCCAACAAAATTCCACATGTACGCATTTACGTCCCACGCGTTTAATGGCCCGGGATGCCACAACTTAATCGCACATTTGATGACGCACATTCATTCGACGGGATACAGCTCTCTTTCCAAAACGTCCTATTTCTACACATTAGTATTGCAAGGTAGAATACTTTGTAGTACTGTTCTCGCGCCGGGATTCCCACGTCGGTTATTTAAATCTCGTCAGAGTTTAGAAAGCCTCGTAGGAAGTGCAGAGTTCTGTCGCCCTGAAAAAAATGCGATTCAAACATTTTGCTGAAACAACAAATACTGAACCTCCTATAATTTAGATTCCTAAAATCAGTATTATCATAGCAAACGAAAAGCGTCGACAGCTCTGTCCGATGTCGTGGCATGACATCAAGGTCCGAAAGGTGCGCAAATAAGGTAACAGAGACTTAGACACGAGATTAGTTGTCCCAACAGTTAATTCTAACTCACTTATCGACTCAAATGTCTTTGAAATTGTTGCTAAAAAATGGAAACTAACAATGAGCTGAGTGTTCCGCAATGAAAGACAAGTTTTCTTTTCGAGTTGAGAATGGGCCCCCACAGGCACAAGGTCGATATGGTTATGAAAATAATACAATAACTGAGCATCTTTGATGACACCACTCTGTGAAAAAGCAATCATGACTTCTGCTTCTATTTCGAAAAATGAAAGTTAGGTATCATGAGTACAATTTTAGGGATTTACTGTAGATATTATAACACTATGCAAAACAAAAGTTGTCCTGGGTGGACAGCTATAATAAATTTAATAGTTTTAAAGCAAAATGACAAGTTACTAAAGTACAATTAGCTTTTTGCAATATATGTCAAGCTAACTAATAGCGTGTTTGTCAAATGCAGTTCAACATTTATTAATATCGAGAAATATTGTTACAATGCAAATTTCCATTGTCCATAATAATATTTGGCTGCACAGTCCGCAAGGTTTAAATCATATAAACGTGAACCCACAAAAAGTGCAAAAAGAAAACATTTGTATAAAGAGTTTACAATTAATATAAACACATTTTTCAGGGCTCGATTCAATAGAAGCTAATATCAATCTTACTGTTTATTTCGTATAAAATTTCAAAGCTTATCCACGATGTCTAGGCATCCAAACCTCCTTAAATTTCAATGGTTCATACTTTATACGTCCAGTCGAAGTCCTTAACTATCTAGTGGCCATAATCGTAATAAAAGTCGCGTGACAAACAACGAAAAAAATATGTGTAACGAAATAAAAAGGTAACTGCTACGTATCGTCGAAATATTATTTATGTTTGCATCAAGATTGATTGCGCGGTTTCGTGCGCCCAATTCCGGATCACCGAGACCATGCAGCATAACAACGATGATTATATGACGTTTACGTTCTTACTTTACATTTCTTTTTCTATTTGTACATTTTTTTCAAATGCTATGCGATGCTAAAATCGAATAACTGCATTGAGAGCTACGTCGAAAAAAAAAAAACAAAAACAAAAAAAATACGAACAAAAAATAAAGAAAAGAAGTACAAACTAAAAGACCAAAATACGTGAAGAAGAAAAGTAGACAGACAAAGAAATCACTGACGAATTAATGATTATATTTCTTTTTTCTGTTTCTTCAACGATCTAGTTGTTCAGGATTAGGCCTCTGCCAGTGTTAGTAAGTACCGCCACTTGATCTGGTGTGATTGGACTGCCGTAGTTAGAAGGCTATGCGTTTACCTGTACCTGCATATCCAAAATTCATTTTTAATAATATATGAAATTTCATTGAATAATGGCGTGTAAGATTAGAGGAAGATATAACGAATAGTGTGAGGTCTTATCACATAAGACTGATATAAGCATTATCGACGTGCATACGTATTTATTCTGTAATCGCTAGTATTACATATATATAAAATAGCTGGGACAACATAACGTTGTAGTTATAATGCGTGAACGTTCTTGTGCCCTGACTTGGCAAGCAGTCACTGCTTACTCTATCGCCTATTGATTTCTACTATGTATAGCCCATGTCGTTACACATACGCGTTATATAGCGACTTTAGTTTGTTTTGCTCCATTGTATGCAAGTTTCATGTAATTCTGTACATGCGGGATTCGTTAAAGAGACCCGCGGCATGCAGTTTAGTGCCTATAGCGTATATTAGCGAGTACCACTACGATCTTATAAATGGGCCATTCTGTGTCACTCTGTTACTCCAAAAACCTCCGATATTTCTCACAATTAGACAGATATACTACTACCAACTAGTACCAACTTTTTCTGATTTTTTTTTTTTTGACAAAAATATAGGTACTACATTATTATAACTATTTTTATCTTGCAAGATACCCAAAAGGACACTTGGCGCAGAACCAATTGCCGCTCTTCTTCCCTTATATTTTGTCCATGGTGTGACAACCTTACTAGCCCTGTAGAACCTGTATTCTTGATATTAAAATGAAACGAATAATACTTGAACTGCGATATTTGCGATTAGTAGAGGTCTAATCGGAAATACCGTTTTAATATGCAAAACCTAATCACAAAAGTCATTGGTGGTGTCACTTAACATGAATAGTGGTTGAAAATGACAATTTCCAGTTAACCCTTTGAAACACGTTTCCAATAACAATTTTCTGAGTAATTGGCAGCTTTCACTTGATTTTCAAACTTGTTTTTGGGTTTTGGTATCAATTATACATAAAGAGAAAATTCTGGGGCTCACTCCCAGACTAGTTTATCAATCGGAGGACATGTTGGGAGTCTTGCCTCTGGCCTAAACTTTTCTGGAGCGTTCTCCAAATTGCATAAAAAAATCTCTAATTTAAATTCGATTGCATGTAAGGCAAAATGTATGTTTTAAAGGGTTAACGTAATTGCACGATTTTCAAGGTGGATATCATGTCTCTAAATACTGACATCGACCGATAAATACTGATATCAACCATTAAAGCGTTAAGATGCCAACCACTGTATCATTTATCCTGCAGGCACTGCATTTCCATGGGCGCTGTTCTCCATAGATGGAGCGTTGATTATTACTGGCAGAAAATTTGTAGTGTTACATCGAGCTCTAGTCAGGCCCTGACAGGACTTGATCAAGGCCTGAAAATTCAGATGTAACGCCACACATTTTCTTTGGAGGATTTTCTTAAGGATTTTCATTGACCATCAAATACCTTCCAGCTTTCAGATTTTTGTCCCATAATATCATGAGCCGATCTTCAAGATTTTTTAATTGAATGTCGTGCCTGGAAATCAGAAAACACAATAGCGTCGCATTGCGCCGATATACTAATTATTATGTATTGCGGAGTAGATAATAGATAGACCTCCCCATCACAATCCAAAACACAGACCCGACCACATTTGTCATTTTTATTTTATTATTTCTTTATACCACTGCAAAATATCCTCGCTGTCAGTGTCACGAGTCATAGATTAGGCAATCTTATTACAGCACATTGCCTACCTGTCATCAACTAATCATTATTACACCCCCCTGTATAATATTCTATACGTACGCAGTCGTTCACACCTGATGACATTCCTGATACTTCTCATATATTTTTGAATCTTGCCTTATTATTAAAAAAAATTATATTCATTTAATCATCACGAATGACGTATTTCACATGATACGTAGTGCTTCAGCTTCTCTCGATGAGTTTGCGTTGTATGCTTAATTAGCCTTAGAAGAATTTTATCGCTAAATCAAAATTTTAATCAATCGCGTTCCTTTTACAAAACCATATTGTGTCACTGCAAATGCTGTGACGATGGTTCGGTGTCAATGATTCTTCTTCTATAGTTTGACTCCATAGAATCTATTAGTCCACGAGGCTTTTGCTTTCCGTTTAGTCTCACAAAAATTGTTGCTTATCAGTTATCAGCTGTCCCTGAGTAGATAACATCGGTAATACAAAATAATGTTAGGCAACCCGACCGAAAAAATGATTGAATCCTTTGAACATGGTAAATGAATTATAATCGAAGCTGCCATTTAATTGGCGAGTCTTAATAAAATCCATTAACGCCGGAATTTCAAAAGTCCCATAAGTTTGGGGTCGATATTGGGAAGTTCCTAATAAAATCCGGCCTAAAGAAAAAAAAAATGCCAATGGGTCTCACGCGATACAGTAAAAACAACAGAAATAGCATGTAAGATTATATTTAAGTTTCGAGACCCCATCATTAAAAAACAGATATACGTGTTGAATAATCCGCAAAACTATGCGTAACGCGACTTCTCTTATATTCCTACAATAATTTCAAAATGTATATTATGTACAAAAAAGGCGTCATAATGATTCGAACCTCTCGGCTCCGCTGTATTATTGTCCCACATTGACGTACTGAAAATATCAAACCATCTTAATCTTGTATTAAGACTTTATTACGTATTCAATAGTGTTTTGCTTTTTCTTATTTTCGGAAACACGATCACTGTTGGCTAACGCTTCTTTTTGTCCTGTCGCAGATTTTCGTGCGCGCCCAGTTCGACTACGATCCACTCGAGGACGAGCTTATACCATGCGCACAGGCCGGCATTGCCTTCAAGACTGGTGACATATTGCAAATCATCAGCAAGGACGATCATTACTGGTGGCAAGCGAGAAAGGACAACGCGGCCGGTTCCGCGGGTCTGATACCATCGCAGGAACTTCAGGAGTGGCGCATCACCTGCTTGGCTTCGGAAAAAAACAAACAGGAACAAGGTGAGTCGTGCTTCTAACCTTTTCCCTTCATTTATAATTTTTTATCAGCATGTGAAAAAACGTGTCTTCCATCTCTGATATAATTCCAATTCCGTTTACATGATCAAGAAATCTCGACAGAGATTCACTCAAATGTGTCTGATAATTAGAAGGAAAAAATCACGTAACGATTTGACAAATGCATTGGCATTTTTAATAATCACATTCGGTGAATAAAATTACGTATGATGATAGCATCGAAATGATAGCATATCGCGTATCTAATTTAAGAAATGTCTTCTCACTTTTGAGAATGGAATTAGTAGATATTGAAACGAGACCTTGATTGGTTTAGGCAGAATATTAACCCATGTGAAAAATATAGTAGCATCACGAGGTCCCAAATGTTATTATACCATCTCCCTCTTATTGTTAGGTAGGCCCTGATCAAGCCTAAATCGTGGGTGCGACTATGATAACCAGTTACAATATGGGGTCGTTACAATGATGACAAATTAATTATTTTTATTTTCGAATTAGATTTGTTTGCATGCTACTTGAAGAAAATGCGATTCAACCATTTGTTTTTACTTTATAACTTTTGCGATCAGTGATTTAATGAAGCAGTGTCACATATTTATGGTTTTTTCTTCATATGCGTTCCCGCAGGTCGTACCTGTTTTTCAGTTTATCCAATTCAGATGACGAAAAATCATTTTTCATTATACATAATTAATCGTCAAGATCCATATCAACGTGAAGAACAAATGAAATGAAATTTCCTTATCTTGTCCTTGTCAACATTATAGCCGCTGCCATATTCGTCAGCCCAACTTGACCTGACCCTTAAATAGAAGACTCTCACGATTAATTAATATTAAAATCCATATGCATATATCCCACACCCACAAAACTATATAAATGAATGTACCTCGTCCATATTTGCGCACGAATGTTTAACACGTTCGGTCGTACGATATATATACATATGAATATATATACGTTTCATGTTATATTAGATACACACATACATATAATGAATACATATGCATATATGTATTTGTTAAAATTATCTTTCTTATATTGTTTTATTTTTGTTAATATTTTTTTTATTCAACATTGTTACTATAATGTGTGAGAATTTGATGGAGCATGCATTGTCGTGGTAAAACGAAAGGAGAAAACCAAACAACAAAAATATAAAACATATTAGTTCGGTGTGACAGAACGAATGCGACGTTAGCATCGACAAAGCTCGATCTTCTGTTCGGTATGGTATTTATTATTTTTTTTATTTGTTGAATTTGCAGAAGAATTCGAATTTGAATTTTCGATCGACAGATAGATCCGGTTAAGGGGCAATCACGTTAGTCATTGTCATATCTACAATTACGGTCTTTTTTTGCATAGAATTTGAGAGAGCTGAGCGCAATGAGCCACATTATTAAGAACGATATTGAACGATGTTGAATTTAGTAAACCGTTTATATGCAAAAATTCAAAAATAAAAACGTACAATATATTTTTGTAAGCGAACAATTTTTTCAATCTAACGGATACATAACTGACCTCACCCAATCAGTTTGGAAACCGTTCAAAGTTCTGTATTGGTGTCAGAAATTTATCTGCATACATATCGCAGAAATCATACAGTTATCTGTAATTATTTATTTTGTATCATGCCCAAAATTACTAGAACAGCTCCATTCAATGAATGAATGCTCTACCAATGAATGGAAAAATCGGTCTGGCTCACTGTGCTCTGTAACTCGTGGTTGGCCATTCGCGTCGATAACTCTGCGTACCGCCTGTGAGCTCGTTAAACATTCCGTTATTTCCGTGGCAATGTTAACAATTACAATGAGGCAGAGATTACGTCCGGTCTCCGACATGCAGTATATTATGCCAGGCAGTGCGTTTAAATGAGGCATTCCACACCAAAAGAGCCTCCAGAATTTATTAAGGGTTCAGATAATTCTGTAATTTCGTGGTCTTAAAGTACTCACAAAAAGTATTAATTTTTAGCAGATTAGGTGACTCCGTTTATGATGCTATTATTATTGTCTGTTTTTCAAATCCCTAATATATAATTTCACAATTTAACAAAAAATCAAAATTTTCGTTTATCAAGATATGCATTTCATGCTGATCTATATTTTGCTGCTAATATTTAAGCCCTCCAGTCGCAGTCAATTTTTAGCTATAAAACCTAAAATAAAGGTTTGTCCAGCTTTATAAAAAAATCATATAACATATTGATAATTCTTATGCGGAGATAATTAACGCTGGCAAAATTTCGTTGTGGATTCGGAAATGTGAATTCGTTGGTTTATATATAAATATATATGTGCACACACTGAGAGGTTTACATAGCGTAAGGGGGTTGATATAGGAGGCGAATCGTTGCCCCGAGTGACGCTACCAAGCCAAGCACGACTCGCAGTAATTAGGCTTGAAGCGGCAAATGACGTAATGTTATAGTACTATATTATGTATGTTGTGCGGGCTAGACGCTGAAGGAGAGGGAGGCTGCTCTCCTCACACCGAAGGCTGCGACGGCTCGACAGGTACGGAGGACTCTGCCTGAAGCTTAGGACACTTTAGAGTCGTCTCACGTAGGGTCTCGTATAACTATAGAACCAGCTCAGCATGATTTTCATCCGAGAACGCTAGTTCTCCAATTATCCTACTTATCACGTTATCAGTATCATTAGTATCATGAACAATAATTTTCGTAAATTTACAATTTTTTATTGAAATTCCCACACGACATGTAAAAAAAATCAAATAAAAAAGTAAAACAATTGTGTGTAATGTAAAAAAAAAACGATTTGTGTTCCAATCCTTGAGACACTGATGACTTTGGAAAATCACACCTGATGACTATTGAGATTTCAGTAGTACTCAATATTCATTGGTTGCGATTTCACGACGTTGGTGGCATAATTATTCTCTGAAGGATGAACACACATCAAAGTGCATGTTTTAATATTATATTGTGTACGTTAAATCGGTTCGCCCATTAGTAGGGTCAATGTTTAAGTTTATCCAACGGTGGAGTGTTATAATTTACAAATTTACTTCTGGTTTACATGTTGGCTATTGGCACCGCAAATAAATTTTAGTACGTGTAACTGATACATCTGTTCGAAATCTGAGAAGGAGTAGTCTTTTTTAATAGCCGTTGAAAGGACTGAACTATTTGGATAGTTTTCCATTAAGGAGTTTTTCATGAAGGAAGAAAATCGTTTGGAAATAATTTGGACAAGTAAACTGCTACTAATTTTTTATCAGAGCCAAACAGCCATCGTGTGATCAACTTGCACGAAATTGTCGTTAAATGTATTGTCACCCAAAGCAATAATGCATATCAATTACGTTACTTGCATCTTGTAAATGTTGACATTAAATATCCCTCGTTCCCTTCCATTGCCATTCTCACTTTCAACATCTTCTATAAAAATCTGTACTAATATTCAATTAATATTCGCCACGCTATTTCATCGCAATTCAATAACACCATTCACCTTAGACCATGTTCTCCACTGTGGGGAATAAATCTCGTGAACAATTTTGCCTTTCGACCCTAGACGGTTTCTTCTGTTACAATAGAGTTCCACCCTTTCAGGCAAATAAGTAGCGAGCTTCCAAATTTCCCAAAGGGCTACGAAGCTGGCTAATTTGACTGGATTAAGAGTAGCCCATACTGTAACCCTGTAGCTCTCGTAATATCAAAGTACAAGTGTATAAAAAATAACATAAGATTAACAATCCTACTGAGTAAAATTCTATAATTTTTAAGTGTTATGTTTTAGAGAAGCGTTGTCTATATTTTTTTAATTAAGACTAATCTAGAAATCTAGAAATAACTAATTGCAAGAGTTGCATAACACATTCGAGGGTAGATTACAGGGAGGTTTAATGTGACTCCTGGGTTAACGCTTGATTAAACGCATTTGGTCCATTATAGGCGTTTCACGTCATCATCGATACCGCCTGTACTTTTTGTGTTAGGCAAGTGAAACACATGCTCGTACACAAACACATTCATATGCACACTGATTATGTACACGTACACTCAAACGCACATACACACATACACACACCGCATGCACTAATGTGCGTGCGTTCTTCGTTGTAGCAAATGAAAAATTACCCCCTTTCACCCGTCCACTTTGTTACGTATTATTTTATAAATGCCACCAACCACCGTTTGTCACAATTTTTTTCCAAAGGCATATTTTTTATTTACCTCTTTCCACGTTGGTATTCTCACAGCCTTTTGTACGATTACCATAATTTGTACACGCTTTTTCGCAATATATTCTACACAGGTAAAAAAATAATTGGGTCAACCGAATTCAGGGGTCACCGGCGATTAAATAAATTTTTTGTTGGTGTAACGAAACGTTTGAAGTGAAGAAAACTGTTAAGCTTATTAAAAATTTACTCGGCGGCCGGTGGCGGCTGGATTTATTGAATCAATCAAGTTTTTTTTTCTCAGTGTACGGATACGACGTATCAAGCACGACAGTGATTTTCTGATCTGAAAATATGGCTTCGTGGCGTTATAACTATTGTGATGCGAGTATCACGAATATAATTATTATGTGAATTCCGTTCGGGAAAATATACTCGAATAGATGTTTATTTAAATATTCTCGACGATTTGGTACACATCGGCTAATCAGTTTCTTTTTATTTTTCCACAGTAAATTGCTCAATTTTTGGCCGCAAGAAGAAGCAGTACAAGGATAAGTACCTAGCGAAGCACAATGCTGTATTTGACCAGCTGGATCTGGTCACGTACGAGGAGGTCGTTAAGATTCCTTGTAAGTAACCATTTATTTCAAATTTATTTTATTCATTAACATAAATTTATTTTTGTAACGCATAAGCAGAGAAGTCTCCCTTTTCGTGCCTGTAGACCGTGGCAAAAGTGGCGTTTTGCTTCCGCGCCTTTAGTTCATATAGTTCAGACTATTTTGTAATTTATATTTGCAAACTTGGAGCAAATGTCAAATAGGTGACAGTAAAATGTAATAAATGGATCTTTACGATCCGAATGCACAATATTTTCTGTCAATATTGCCCAAAAATATTTTAAGAAACTGTTTTCTAATTTTTATTTGTGAATTTCGAACAAAAATCCCTCTTTTAAAAAGTTCATGAGTAACGGAAAGCATTGTTAGCAAACTATTCGAGCTGTGATTGGCTGGGACTCTCAGACCGAGTCCAAGTTCATTTGTCCTTGATAACTTTGACAGTTCTGTCAAATATCGTATTTTTTTTAAATCAACTAAAAAAGGGTTGTAACCATTGTTTTCAGGGGTAGAATATGCGACTTGAGAACGATGGTATAGGTTGGAAGTCGATATTTTGAAAAAATAAATTTCGTGACCCCGATTTAAGCGGTTTTCGGCCTGGCGGCCAGATCTACGATTTTTGACAAACTGTTCGAACAAAATTATTTTTTTCAAAATCAACTAAACAAAGGTTTTTTAGTTGCGATTTACCCGTTTAAAGCCTTATAAGAGCGCAGCACCGCAAAAGTATCTCGGGCACGCGTGTGATTAGCTTACTATTTTACGAAACTAATTATTTGGTATTATGTCGACAGATTCCTCGTTTCAACGCAAGACTCTAGTCCTCCTGGGAGCGCATGGCGTTGGTCGGCGCCACATCAAGAACACGATTATCGGCAGGCATCCTGACCAATATGCCTACCCCATTCCACGTGAGTAATTCAATTCCATATCCACGAAAAGAAATATTAAATTCTAAGCCGATCAATTAAGAATTCCATTAACTTTTATTTATTTGCACGACAGATACAACGAGGCCTCCACGAAACGACGAAGAGAGTGGGCGTAATTATTATTTCGTGTCGCACGACGAAATGATGGCCGATATTAGCGCTAACGAGTATTTGGAATACGGTAAGATTTTTTTCCTGTGCCTTTCATATATTACTTTTTTTTTAAAGAAAATACGTTTCACATAAAAAAAAAAATTGAACCGACAGGAACGCACGAGGAAGCTATGTACGGCACGAAGCTGGAAACGATCCGCAAAATCCACCAGGAAGGTAGAATGGCAATTCTGGACGTGGAGCCGCAGGCGTTGAAAATACTACGGACAGCAGAATTCGCACCATACGTCGTCTTCATCGCTGCACCAATCGTACAGAATATGGCTGACGTGAGTCTTTTTTTATATACAAGTTTTTTACCCAATACAAAAATGCTGTACACCCACAGCCGTAGCTTATTCATTTCCCTTGCAATAAAAAAGTTCGCAAGCGCTCAATAAATATAGTCGAATTCACAGTGAAAATTAATTCAAATAAATACATTTAGTAAATTAAAATAAATAGAGGAAATAAATGCAGTTGAATTCGCAGTGACAATTTATTAATCGAAGCTCCTTTTTGTATTTATTACAATTATCCCACTTGTCACGTTATCAGTATCATTATTCATTAGTATCATGAAAAATAATGTTCGTAAATTTACAAATTTTTATTGAAGTTCCCACGCGACATGTAAAAAAAATTAAAAAAGTAAAACAATTGTGTTTAATTTTGAAACAAAAAAAAAACGATTTGTGTTCCAATCCTTGATTGTATTATTTTTTTTATTTTTCAGTATGACGGAAGTTTGGAAGGTCTCGCGAGAGATTCGGACATGCTGAAGCAGGCGTACGGTCACTTCTTTGATTTAACGATCGTCAACAACGACATTGAGGAGACAATTGCGCAGCTGGAGGCGGCGATCGAGAGAGTTCACACGACACCGCAGTGGGTGCCCGTGTCCTGGGTCTACTGACAGCGGTCCTCGCCTTGTCGCGTTGTCTCAACCGACTGTAACGGGTCGTCGAACAGGCGCCAGCAGTGAACGCACCGAGGCGAGATTAACGCGCTTCCGGACAACACGAACGACGCCAACGGTCAACCCGATCTCGCCGATCGATCGACAAACAATAATAACAATTATTCGAAACTTCCTTCGGCGAAGGACGAGGACACTCTTGGACCAATCGGCAACCACCGTCGTCAATTTCGATTTTCCAGATCAATCCGGGGAAAAAAAACCGGCTGACCTTGCCGGGTCACCTCCCCGACGGACTATTCTTTAGTCCGCCGTCAAAAAAGATCAGAAAATGAAATAAATAAAAAAACAACAGAAAAAAAATAACGAAAAGGAACGAAGAAGAGAGCTCGAACCTCGGACCAATCTCGATAGACCCGCAGTGTAACTGTCGCAAACAAGAAACAAATTGAGAAGAAAAAAAAAGAAATGAAAACATGAGAAAGCGATTGGGATAAAAAGCAAAGAGACAATTCGAGTGTGCGACTGTAGCCGCGTGTTCAAGATTATTATTAAACCAACTCGATTACACATAATTAAACTAAATAAAATATAATCTCCACGATCGAGCAGAGAGCAGCGTCGCAATTCACTAGGACAAATAATGAAAACGAGGTATTTGCGGTAAACAAATTGGTATCCGAAAAGCGAACACAGTGGAAATACTTTGTGATCGATGCGACCGGGGATTCGGAAGAAGGTACGATTCACGTTTGCGCGTGGTTTAATTATTTAAAAAAGAGGGGAAAAAGGGTTATTCGAGTGGATTATCGGGACACCCGGATGCATTGATCATCGACCGTCTTCATTGCGACTTGCTCGTGGCGCTTTGCGCCCCCGAATTATTCTCGCATCAGCGAAAGGAGTTTTCTATAAAATTGCTCCGAGAAACGCGAGGAACTCTTAAGTACGGAAATCAAAGACATTACCTCCTTTAGTAAATTCATAGATACGTAAGGATAATTAGATGAAGATTAAAAAATGAAAAAAATAAAAAATAACGTAATTGAGGATCGAGACGTGGCGTCAACGTCACGAAGCGTTGACCGAGACGAATTTTTGTTTTTTCTTTCTTTGTGAACGTCGGTGTAGTGAGAATTAGTCAAGACGATGAAAGAACGACGGCGAAGAAATGAAGAAGAAATCATGAAATCTCTCAATCGACTATCTGTAACCTATAGTTGCCTCTCTACTGTACTCTACTCGTGTTAACTAAAACAATGGAATGAAAAGAAGAAGAAAAAAAAAGAATACTAAAAAAAATCTCGTCCGGTAGCGAGCTGAGACCCACCGCAATAACTATCCTTCTAATAGCTACTAATCGGTCTTGATTAATTTGAAAAAAAAATTATTCATTTACATGCGAAGAGAAATAAGCGTCAAAGTTTCCCTAAGAATCAAGGAAAGAGAATCAAGTGCGACGTCGGGACGTCGACAATTAATTTTCGTTGAGCATCCTCGGCGCATCGTTCATATCGGATAATCTTCTTACATATATAAATATATACACATTTTCTTCTTTTTTTCTATCTTTTGTGCACTATTTTCCCGCGACAAAAGCGCCCTTCCGATTTCGTGGAATGCGGACCCCTCGCCAGGATCGATCCCTCATATACCAAACATAGTTCCGTCGACCCATCGAATGTATTTTTTACAATTTTTTAATTATCTGTACTATAAACGTGTAGATTTGTGCTCTTGAAAAGGGGCATTATATTCCTTCGACTTTGCATTTTTCTCAGAGATTATATTCTTGTTTCTTTACTTTTTTATTATTATAAAAATACGTACGTTACGACGGGAACCATATCCAACGTGCGTGGGGCCGATCGCTGGCATATTTTTGCCAGCCGGTCGTCTTCGTAATCCTACATTCGTACATGCGCAACAAAGTGCATTACTATGACGTTACGATGAAGCGCAGTGAGCGTATAAAATATCACGCAATAGGTAGACTGAAGACTGAGGACATGAGGAAAAATGACCCTACTTCTGCCATCCATTAAAAAATTTAACTAATACTTTTCTGACATATTCAATAACACTATTTTATCTCGCATTTACTTTGATTTCGAAATTACTCGTCTAACTAATTTAACTAATTGACTAAAAAATCTTGAAATTTTTCATCTTGTGATGCATTTATTTCGATATATAATTTTCTAACTTTTTTATTTAACGAAAAATGCATGTGTGGGCATCAAAAAATGAATATTTACAAAGCCGCGGACAAACAAATTTAAAGCAATAATTTTTAGCAGTCGAAAGGGCGGCAACGATTCCGTTTTTCAAATCTGACTTGATATTATTGAATTAATTATAAAATAAGCTCAAATACTAAACCTAGATTAGACCCGTTTACTGGATCAATCTGTTACTGAGATAAAAAAAAACATTCATTTGTAATCGACATTTGACATAAAATTAAATAGTGATTGAAATATAATTGGAATCAATTGTAATTTTTATTTTTCATTCTAATGTCAATTTCTACACATGTTACTCAATTTTATCATGCGTACAAATGGGGAGAGTCGCGCGGTTATTAATTTGCGTTTGTCTTAGGTAAAACTTCGAAAGGTCAGAGATAGGGACGTTGACATAAACGCACGTGAAAATTAGACAGACAGATTCACGCACGCATAACAATCGAACAATATTTAAATCGAAAACGTTGAATCCACTCGGCTCGCATATATGAACCCTCGTACAAATGCATAATCGAATGGCGAACGGAAAAAAAAACAGATTTTTTAAATGCAAAGTGGCGAAATAGCTATTTAGAACTCGTACATTCAAGTAAATAGATAGTCCACCTGCTATGATGAATGAAATGAAAAAGAATTATTATTACCACTATAAAAAATAACGCTGACAGCCCAAAAAATACTAAAAAAAAAATGATCGCACTGATACTTACACAATTAACAGACACGCACACATACAAAAAGCTAAAATCGCGAATGATACATGAAACACGAGAACAACCCGAGACCCCTTTCTCCCTGCCCTCGCCTCACCAACACCGATTTAAAGACTAGGTAGATTAATTAATTGTGTAACTAATGGATACTGAATCGATAGGGAAACTCAATAGAAAATTGCATATGCAACTCGTGGGAACGTAAACGGAATGAATGTGTAGCGTCAGACCGAGCAGAAGATTTAAGCTCATAGTTCGGAACTCTTTTTTTCCATTTATAATAACAATCTACTAAGTTGAATTAAAAATCGCTGAAAATGCAGATAGCAGATATCGACTTAACTTTATTATTTAAAATAAAGTGACGAATAATTAGTGGTAAAACTGCCAACGAATTGTTTGTTACCAACTATTATTCAATTTTTCTATTGGCTCGCCGAATAATTTTGATCATTCTATTTATTTTTTTAATTCGTTGGAAGACAAGTGGCCATGATCCGAAAAATAAAAATAGAAAATAGTTCAAGTTGTGCTAACTAACCTGGGACAGATTTCAACACCTCGAATTGTCATTCATCTTCCCAGTGCTTGGGCCACCCGCTCGAGAGTCTCCCTCGCGTTTCTTCATTCCTATTTTGTTTACGTCTGGGTGTCGCGTCACGCGGAACCAGCTACAAAAATTAATTTCCTAGCCCGTTTAATCCTCAGATGAAATGTCAGGCGTCACACGAATTAGAACACTGAATTACAAATGTCTCCCCGTGAATCGGCATCCCGACGTCTCCCAGTGCCCAGTTTATTACAGTCCAGTGTTTCGTCTTCACTCTCGCGAAGAGAATGACGTGATCGCGACGAGAGTTCCGAACAAATGGGTTGTCGACGGAAATGAGTCCTATTCCAGAAGGTCGCATAACGTCCCCAGGCGGTGGGGGGCCCTTTAGCATTAATAACTAAATCTAGCGCTCGAGATGCTCGTCAGTGTGTCAGCAGGTGTGAATGCGATGCGTGAACGAATCGTTTAGGCGCAAAGAAAACAAAAAAATCCAGAAACAAACGAAAATGGAAGAAAAAAAAACAAAAAAAAATGAAAAAAATATGTCGACGATACGGAAGTGAAGAAACGTAAAAGTCATTTTCTAACATTTCTTATAAGTTTTAGCTGCCATGTCCAGTGACGAGTATGAGGTATAAAAGAACGTGAAATGTGCGTTGAGTGGTGTTCAACAAAAACACATATTTACGATATTATATATATATGCCGACGACGACATTGATTAAACATTGATAATTAATTACGATGACGACGATGATTATGATAATCGTGACGATCCTGCGTGCTGCTGGAAATGTGTATGTATCTATAAAATTGAATGAGCTAAGCTAAGGACGTTGAGTGAAGAAGATGATGAAGATAACAAAAAAAAAAAGAAAATAACACAAAACAGACGACGGGTCTAAAGAAAACAATAACAGTTCATTATAATTATGTAATTGCAAATGAGAGGAATGAAGAGTATTATAACATGTTGTTAATTGAATTAATAAAACTAGCCCAAGGTACGAAAATTTTATTCGACCCGAAATAGCCTTATCGTTCTGTCGATATCCCATTCCGCTTCTTTTTTTTTTCAATGCTTCCTTACAATAATAGTACATTACGATACAAGTGCGAAAAAACTTTTTCTGACGAGTGTGAGTTTGCAGCGCGAGCCGAAGGCGAGTGCTGCAATCACACGAGTCCGAAAAAGGTTTTTCGCACGCGTATCGTACGAAATTTTATTTTACGACGTCGGAAAATGCGGTATTACGCACGCGAAGCGTGCGTAATATCGCGTTTTACGCACGGAGTGACATAAAATATATTTTTTATATGGGTTTCTGTAACCATTCCGAAAATTACATTTTTTTAATGTACATATGATCCACAGATATCAAGTAGCAGTAAAAATAAAACATTATCAGCAACAACGATTGCTGAAGATTTATTTATCATTTATTTCTACTCACCAATTAAATATTTAATTTAATTTATGTCGTTCCCGCCTTTTTTTAAGCTCGTGCGAATAAAGCACAAACTTAAATCTTAACAAAATATATTTAGAATTCTAAGAGATTCACCTCTTATTTCACGTCTTTCATTTCAAATCATATTTCAATCTCCGAAAGGGAACTTCATACAAAAAGATCTGAACGAATATCCAGTCGCTTATTGACCAGGAATTATTTTTGGAAACCCATATTAAGGAACGTTTATTACTTTAAAAAATAAAAGAAAAAGTGAATTTCATTTTTTCACTCTCCAATAAAATCAGACTAGTATAGATTGTATCCAGCGTCACAAGTCATGAGAAACGAAGAAAGAGTCTCGAGTAAACAGACTTCTGGTCTTGTTTGTGACTTGAGTAGACGCAGACGATGCGTAAGAAATATATTGTATCCGGAATTATTAAGTCGGCGATTATTACTAGATATACATTATTACAGGCGGTACATGCGCTTGCATAGGATTAGCATAACAAGTCGTATGCTAATCAGGATCGTCTGTGCTTTCGCTTGAGCGGATGTCTGCGTGCAGCGTAGGCTCGTCTCGCGGCGACCACGGGCGGAATCATCAATGAGTCACCTTCCGACACCGCGCAGTCTTTCTGTTCCATCGGGAACATGAACTCCAAGTCAATGTCGTACCTTTTGAGAATCGAGAGTCGACAAATAAGACAAACACTTCACGTAGAGAACGGTGTCTTTTTTGAAGCGAAGGATATTATAAACACGCGCGACGTACCTTGGAAGCTTTTCACGGAGATAGGATATAACGTTGGGTCCGAGCGTGCGCTCGCGGCTCATGATGAAACTCGAGAGATAGCGGGGACTCTTACTCTTCTCGGCGCAATGCATCAACAGGGCCCACGACTTGTAGTCCGAGTCCAGCACGTAAGTGTTGTACACTCCTTCGTCTATACGTGATCCATAAATAGCACGAAGGGGGTATTCGCATTAGTCATTCGACAACGTGACACACAGAGTAATGTCGAAATATTAATAAATATTAAGAAATCTCTTTGGCAACTTGTAAATATTTTTTTTTGGTACATAAATAGTTTTGGCAATTAATGCCCAGTCTCAGTGAAATTACATTTGAATTTAAGTAATGATGCGGAATTATTTAAGAAGATTTTCCTCGATTTTCACACAATGACAGTAATGTCGAAATATTAATGCATTTTAATAAAGTGCAACTAATAAAATAAAATTTAATTCATTTTTATTTCATTTGTTATTTTTTTATTTTAAATGTAGAAATACTAATAAATTTCTATGACAACTGATACTTTTTTTTTACATAAATAGTACTATCAATAAATTCCCTATGTGGCAATGAAATTGCATTTGAATTTGAGTATTTGGAGGTAAATATTGTTTGAAAAGATTTTCATATTTCTGAAATTTTCTTTGAAACTATATTAATTTTTTTTTCAGGAAAAAATTTGCTGTTTTGCCTAGCAAAACAGTTATTAATGCTTACATGGTTCCTCAGCGTGAACCCAGTGCGCTGGCAAGGCTTGAGAAGGTACTTTCCATGTGATGTTTCCGACTATCTGCTCGTTGATCGGATCGTCGGTGAAGCTGTACGTAAAATTCATCGTGACCTCAGCGTTTTCCGGTGATAGCGAGAGTTCCGCTTGCATACATCTGTAGGACAATGCTTCTTCCGAACTTGCGTAGTACTGCACGATATACCACGAGCCGAGAAACTGAGTGAATAACAAAAATGAACTGACATATTAATCAATTCTTTAATCCCTCCGTTTGTGAAATTTTTTTCACTACCTCTTATTTAAATTATTGAATTAACTTTACGCTTCTATTCCATATAATTCTCTATCAAATTCATTTAATGTTAAAATGTACATTAAAAAAAATGGCAAAACATAGTTTTTTCCATGAGTAATTGAAAAACGTTGAAGCAACATGTTGCATTGAAAAAGACGTCAAGTATTCGTCACCTGCCGATGCGGGGTTAAAATTCACAAAAAAGCACTGCGGAGAGTTAGCCGACTTGTTCGCGAGTATAGTCTAACGTTTATTTGCGTTGAGCTTCTAATTCGTTGATCTTTCATCTCCGAGACATACCGCGGGTAGGTACTCCGGTAAAGCAACTACCGCCGAGGTTACTAGGTGAAATTGAAATTGTATTTACATTGAAAATAGTTGTGTGCAAATGGTAAAAAGCGCTCATATCATTAAATACTTCGCGAATTCAATTATAGCAATTACGAAAGGGGCATGTAACGTAAAATAGCGTGGAAGCATTTCTGTTGAGCTTATCGATTGTATCTTAACGATATTCAAAATCAGTCCAATATTTATGGTAGAATTTATGATAATTTAAGATATAGGCAACAAAATATTTTGCACACAAAGAAAATACGCACATTTTTTATTTTGCTCATAAACATTAAAAAATAAAATAAAATAAAATAGAATTTATGGTAATCTAAGATATAGGCAACGAAATATTTTGCACAAAAACGGATGCGCCAGATTTATAATTCAACTAAGATGTAAACTTATTTTATACTTAATATTTCGAACATTCGGATGTTTTATATAAAAGATTTGTAGTTTTTCTACACTTGTGTAAATATTGTCTACCAGGCCAATAATAAAACTTCCGGTAATGTAAATTGGGACACAATTGTAATAAGTCCAGCAATGAACCAGTGGTCCACGGTTGTCATTTCCACCGTACATTTACTGAAACATCAGCTACCAACATTGTAAAATGGTTTCAAGGCTGAGCCCATTTTGCAAACATATAAAAGATCTTGACGTTCGAAACTCAATAACAGAAATATCTCATCTATCCAAGCTCTTTTATTCGATAAAATTATTCAATGTTATTGCGCTATCATAGTACAGATAAATCGATAAAAATATCCAGCCATTCGTCATCATCAAGAAAAGCGCGTTTCTCAATCGAGGCTCTAACGTCGAATTATCATTTTCAAGCCAAATAAAAATAAAGAAAAACATTCAAGGTCGTCTAAATTAGGAACTCGCTTTAGCCGCCGTTTCCTGCGACGCGTATTTTTAAAATCGTGAATGTTCGCGCATTTGTTCACTTTCTAATATGAATTTACAAATTGACAAAGACCAAAACTTAAAAAAAAAATTACATTTGTTACTATATCGCAAATTCAACATTTATGTTTTTTCAGAGAAAATTAATTTTTAAAAATGAAGTAACACGCGAAGAATGAATTTTAATTCAGTTTCTAATAATAGCTAATAATAATAATCATCAATACCTAATAATAGAATGAATAAAAAAAAAGTTACCCCTGAGATGTCAAAATTTCTAATTCCTTTAACTTTGGGACACTTTGTTTTGTCCTCGCGGCGTTTCCACGAACCCTCTGATGCACATATCAGTGACACAATCAGCACTAAGAACAATGTAAAAGAAGAGTTGGCAAAATAATTTCGCACGAAAAACATGTCGATCGCGTGTTGGCACTTGAGTGCGTGCCGCGTGCTCAACTAACGGCACGAGCTTCGGGCACGTCTTTCTAGCTCTCGACCGCGCGCACCAATGTAGAACCGCTCGAAAGAACCGACTATCTGTTCCAGACGCGGCAAACACTATCATCGCCTTCCTTCCTCTGCATTCCCGGCCGTTCCGTCCTGTTCGTGCTGACCGCGCCGGGACCGATTTTTCTCCCGTCCGTGTGTAATTAGGCAAACCGATAAATGTTTTCGAAGGACGTCGAGCCGATGGGGAAAACCTTCCCTTGATTATTCTTTTGACAGAATCCTAAGCAACTGCGATAATAACGTGGTCATCGTTATATTTAACCACTGGACATTAAAATAATTATGTATCTTTAATTTTAGTGAAATGTTTTTTGGTATTTATTGCACGAGTTAAATGTATTCATATCTTAGATCTAAGATTTTTAATAATGAAAATGATATTTTTGCACTGGAATACAAATAACATGGAATTAGATTTTTTAATCTGGTTGAATGGCTTATTGGCATAAATACTCCGTCGGCACGTCGAGCCGATGGGGAAAACCGTCCCTTGATTATTCTTTTGACAGAATCCTAAGCAACTGCGATAACAACGTGGTCATCGTTATATTTCACCACTGGACATTAAAATAATTATCTTTAATTATTTTAATGTCCAGTTTATTTTATTTTAATGTCCAGTCCAGTTAATTATTTATCTTTAATTTTAGTGAAATGTTTTTTTTTTAATTTATCGCACGAGTTAAATGTATTCATTTCTTAGATCCAAAATTTGTATTAATGAAAATGATATTTTTGTACTGGAATACAAATAACATGGAATTAGATTGTTTAATCTGGTTGAATGTCTTATTGCCATAAATACTCGTTGTTAATTCGGTATCAGTATTTTTATTATATAATATGCATTATAATAAGCTATCTGAAGTAAACAGTAACATATAGCGGTTAGCGTATAGTGAATGAATTACGCAAGGTTTTTGCCAAAGGTCAGTGAGTCATCAAGACGTGACTAAGCGGATCAACGCAGTATTTGCAATTACCGATAATTTTATCGCAGTTTGGGGATGATGTTATACTTATGTAAACAACTGTACATTCGAAGCCCCACAACCTTCGGGATACGTATTATTTATGGTTTTAAGGCTGAAGATTTGGTTTGAAGAATTGGTGGAAAAATTGCGAACCGGTATATAGATGATTTAAAAAATCATCTATATGTTATTCGCAGCTATACAAAGCGATACGTAAGCGCTTGAAACGCCAGTAAACTTCGTTGACCGTTGTCATATCAATTGCGAACGAATTAGATATCACACATCCTTTTCCTCTGCAAGTTGCGATAACGTTGAACTCGTCAAATGCGGCAGACGCCGAAATAAACCAAAAACACAATAAGCTGCGACTATTTTATGTTATCATAATTCTTTATTTCATGTAGAAAATTGTATAAAAAATATTGTTGGATTTTTTTTTCGGACTGCGAGAAACTGCGGTATGTGTATTAAAATACATTGACATATTTTATGTGATGTCAACTTCGTCGACACCGACCATGTGGATCGTGGAAAAATTCACCGTGGGTCATTTCCACGGTGGCTTAAATCTCTGCTGGTCGCTCTTGTGTCCTTGGGGTTGGGGCATTGGAATGTATTCGCTTGTGTCGTAGACGGATTGCTTTAAAAATAATGTCAAGATGTACAAAAAATTTCACCACGTTTTTCGGTTAAAAATTTAACAGGGTAGATGCACCGGTTGTGGCCACTGTACCATTTGTGGCCATTTTCACTATAATTTATTTGGAATTATTGTTTTCCTGTATTTTTATGTTGAAATTTGGAAATTATCCATACAAATTAATAAGATGATCTATATAATTTTGTTTCTTTTCTACAATACAGATAATGCTGTCCTTTCGAAGTCGGTGGCCACAACTGGACCAAAGGTGGCCAAAACCGGTACTTCTGCCCTATGTACTTAAAAATGAGACTATCTAACCTCGTCAACCTGCTGCCACGTGACACTTTCTTCTCTCACGCTGTTGGGCTCTTTTTTTGTGTAATGCTTTCGCGGTACTTCCCTCGTCACTGGAGGTGGACTTAAACTGCTTTGCTCAGTTGTATGATTTTTCGTGTAATGCTTTCGCGGTACTTCCCTGATTACTGGAGGTGGACTTAAACTGTTTTGCTCAGTTGTATGTTTTGTTCGCACAAAATTGTCCTTCGGTTGTTGCATGTCTAAGATCTGCGCAAAGAAAAAAAAAATTCAACGTTTTCTATCAGCACAGAATACATTTTGTAACGATATATTTTTCACTTCTGAATAAAGCTGTATGACATTTTTATGTACTACTTTTTCAACGATTGATATTATCCTCACCATTTTTATATATTTTCGTAGATCATCCTTGGATTCTTTTCTAGTTGTTAGAGGAGTTTCGTCATTCGAGGTGACCGTGACGAGACTCTCGTCTTGTTCCTGACGGAAATTGAGACTTTGCAAATTTTGCGAACTCGAAGAACGTAACTCGGGCTTCATCGAATGTCCGTCTTTGTTGCAACATGCCGAGTTGCAACGTTTTGATTTTTTCACTTCGAAAAATCGTTCGGCTGTGAGACGCTGAAGCGGTGACAGATTTTCCATGTTCCCACCTTCAAAATAAAGTCTCTATATTAGAGAAAAGCTTTTTTTCCATTATCTAAACTAACTGGTTATGAAATGTCCATATTTACCTGATATTATTTGCAACGCTTGTTGCCACTGCTTTTGCATTATTGAATGAAGCTGTTCAGCGAGCTGAGTTTTCGTTGCACGCTGCATGTTCAATTGTGATTCGAGCATCGCTGCTTTCTGCGACGCTTGGGCCAATTGAATCTCAGCCAGTCGCTTTTCCTCCATGTGTTTTTCTTCCAATAAATTAATTTCGAGCTGATGTCTGTGAACATATTTAAAATATTCATAATCTCTTCGAGCAGACGATACGGTTTTTATATATTTAATTGTTTTTGAGTAGGGGTCAAAATAGCGAATGGCGAAAATAGAAAATAGAATTAAAAAGAAATGAACGTCTAAATATAGAATGGTTATCATTACGGAATTCGCTATTCAAGCCGTTTGTCATTTGATAATTCGCTATTTTGACCTCCCATTTTATTAAAATGTAATTAAAATAGTAAATGATTAAAATAGCGATGTCTAAAATAGCAAATTTTATAATGATGGCTATTCTAGATAAAGACGTTCATTTTTTTTAATTCGCTGTTTTAGCCATTTGCTATTTTGGTCATTCAATATTTCGAACCCCACCCTTGTTTTTAAACTAGATACGCACTTGTCGATGACGCTTTTTATTTTCCTAGCCGCGCATTCGGCGATTGCTCGTTGCCTGGTCTCCAGATCAACTTGGAAAGCCGTTTCCGCTGCGTCCAATTGCTGCTGAAATTCTTTGAGCTTCGTCTTGACCACATCGTCCACTTGATTCTGATAGACCTCTCGAAGCTCCGATCTTATCTGTTCTTGTCGATCCATGAGGGCTTTGGCTTCGTCCTTTGCGGCTTGCTGGATAAATATAAATGTTTCGAAGATGTATCAAGACGTACACTATTTGCAGGATCATTCCACGAAAGGTAAATTGAAAATAATATCGTACCTCTGCATTCTTTGCTTGAGTTATAGCTTGAAGCATAGCAGCTTTGTTTTGTTCCAAAATCCCATTGCGAGCCCCTTCTTCCTTGATCATCAGATTTAGATTTTCCTTCTCTTGACGCAATATGGTCAACTCGGCTTCGCAAGCGTCCAGTGCTTTGTGAATAACCCCCATTTCGGTTCTGACTTCGGAACTTCGCAGTCGTTCCTTATTCAGTTCTTGCTGAGCGTTGTTACTAATTTCTTCCAACTGTTTGTTCTTATCCAAAAGTTTGTTGTAATCGATTTTGAGATTCTCATATCGTTGTTCCGCTTCTTGAACCAGCGTCTTATACTTTTCTAACTCATCTGCGTGACTCTTTAAGAGCTCTAATTTTTCTTTTACGAGACTATCGCTCTTTTCTTTATATCCTGCAGCCAAATCGAGGGCTTTTGACAGTTCACTCTCACCGCGCTTGATTTGCTGCTGATATTCTGTCACTTCGGATATGTGTTTCTCCGTTACGTTTCTCAAAGTCACTTCGAGCTCCGAGTGATCTTTTTCCAATCTTTCCCATCGTTGTTTTAGATTTGACCAAGCATTTTGAAATTGCGATATCGCCGCGTTCTTCTCGTTGTCCACACGAATCGCTACTGCAACTTTTTCCTGTTGCTCCAACAGACGCTTCTGGAGTTCCTGTATCACGTGCTCGCAATGCTGAAAAATGTTAAAACGTACTTAGAAATGAAAAATTCAATCGTTTAAATATTTTCTTGATATAAAAAAACACAACAGTCATCAAACTGAAAGCCATCTACAAACTATGCTGCTTTTTCCTATGGGAAAAGAAAAGATTACCTCTCTACGAAATTTTTCTTCCTCTACTTTAATTCGCAACATTTCTTCCTGTGACTTTGTTCCATCGGAATCCCAAAAGTCCGAAAGGGTGTGAAGTCTTTGGGTTCTTCTGCAATGAAATTAAATGTTACCAAAAATTCGACGATAGTTATTTTGCCACAGTGAATATTTTTCGCTCACCTCGGACCCGTTGATTCGGTCTGCCGAACTGCAGAGCTGGCGGATCCTTTCTGACCCATCGTTTGAATTTCGCGAACGGTCTGCTGCAAGTCAATTGTGCATTGCGAATGTCTCGTACCCTGTAATCCGCTGTCGATCGTATCTTCGGTTTTGTTATTTGTGCGATTGTGGGATTTATCGCAATCGTTAATTGTGGAATGCGTAACTATGGAATGTTGAATATTGGGAAGCGAGCGACAGTTTTGACTCTTGCTCGTAGGAATGTGCGATTCCGCGTCGGAAGTCGCGGAACTTTGTGAGCTCTGAGTTTCCGGTTGCTTTCGTGGACTGGTGCACGAAGCCCTCCAATGATTATTGTCTTCCCCAACGACGCCAAGTTTCTCAACATTTCTACTCGTCGCATAATCCACTTTCGTAAAATTTCTACTCGTTCTACTGCCGCTGCTGTTATTCAAATTGCGCTGGCCGCTTGAATCCCAAGTCTTGAAGCCAGAAATCATTTTATCAGTCTCATCAAGATGCCCGGCATCGTCGTCAGGTAGCGATATATCGGCGAAGGTATCGCCGTTCTTGTCGCGATGAAAATCCAACCCACTGAAGGCCACATGACTATCCTCATCCGCAAATTGAAAGTCCAATCTTCGCATCGGCGATTGCTGTTTCCCAGCTGCTTTAATTGAAAACGATGCGGCGCTGGAATCTTGGTTGCTACTTCTGGAGAATCCTTTACTGTTGCGATGGGAGTTTGAGCTATCGATTCTCTTGGCCAATTCAATTTCCGTAGCTTCCATCTCCTGGAGCAGCTCATCCACCTCCGAAAGTTCCATTTCCTTGATGTCTTTGCTGTCCTCCCTGCGAACGCTCATCGATTTACATGTGGCACCGATGTGTTTTGCCGCAGTGTTACCTCCTCCAGAATTGAGAGACCCGCTGCGCGGAGGAGCATCCCTTGCGGCACCATTGGAACCCCGAAAAGCCGTAGCGGTTGCGGAGAGCTCGCAATGCGAATCGTCATGCTTTTTCCACATTCTCGTGTTAGCGTTAATGGGATTAGCGACGCTTGAACTCGGAGCATGCCGTCCGAGTCTCATACTTTCATCGTTTTTAGTATTAGTGACACGAGGCGACGATAACCAATGACAACCGGGTGACGATACAACTGATGAAGTGTGAAGGGGCTTTGCGGGTGTGTTAGGCAGACTGGACAACTGACACAGGGAATATCTGGCTTGGTGGGATCTGCCCGAGAGAAACCCGGCAACGGGATAAGACGACGGCTGAGCTTGCGAATCCAGCGAAGCGTTCAGCAGAGAAACCTCTAGACTATTGTCCTTAGACTCTATCGCGCTTATTCTAGTCTCCAGCGATTGTACATGCTCCAATATTTCCGATACTACCCCGGACCCCGTGTACCCCCTTCTGCGACGATAATCAGAATCGTCGTCGGAATCCGAGGACGGCACGATAAACAAGTCCGGTGGAATCAACAGAAGGACGTCAGTGTCATCGGAATCACTCATTATCCACTTTTATCGCCATTCATAGCAGTGAAATGAAATAACGGAGTCGCAGTTGTTAATACTTTTGATCCCTCTCCCTCACTCTCTCCCACTTTCACTCTCGAAAATAATAATAATGTGCTACTGTTTTTTCATTGGACAGCGACAACAATAACACAAACGATACATGTGATGCGGTAAACAATTAGCGTCCCTAACCTATTTACAGCGAACAGCAACGACGACTTTCCCGTTGTTAATTCTTTTTGCTGGGATGCAGTTGTTAATTCTTTCTCACACTGACACTCGACATTTGTTACTGTTTTTCCCACAAACAGCGATAACATTAACACAAACTGTACATGTGATGCGGTAAACAATCGGCGTCCCTAACCTATTGACAGCAAGCAGCGGCGACGACTTTCGCGTTCAACTTCCGGTATTCGACTACCCGGCGGCTCGAATTGATCGACGTCACTCGGTGAATAAGAGTGCAATTGTTTTCATTATTTGCAATGAACTTTTGATTAGCGGAGTAGAATTGCTCGGTAAACAAACATCGGGGGAAACACGCGGGTTTCGCGCCTGTTAATTGTTTGCGTCACTCCGGTCGGTGTCCGCAACGGTTGAACGCACCAACTCGAATTTGATTGGTTCTTCTTCTACTGCTTCTGTGAATTTGATTGGTCGAGCGCGCAGCACTCATTTTTGGCGCGCATGCGCCTCTTAGTGCGCAACATTACAACTTTATTTGAAATCGCTTAACTTTCGACGCTTTCAACTGGAGATCTTTACTCGTTTATCAGCGAGTTTTCGACGAAATTTCAGCAAACAGTAAACTTGATAACAAATCTAGAACGCGACAGATGAAATAAGAACTGGATTTTTGCCCGTAGCGCAAGGAATTCGGGATTCAGAAGGAGCGCAGCCCAAGGACCTTGATGTCGATCGATGAACCGAAGATTTTACTCCGCTGCAGAACGGCAAACCGGAGGCAACCACAAACAGAAGAAGAAGAATAAAAAGAAGAAGAAGAACCGGACATCTTGATCACGAAATATATGTTACCTGTACAGAAAAAAAAGAATTTGGATATCAGAAATCCGACAGATGCAACTTCAAACGTAAGGTTTAGTCCATTATCATATTTGTTAAACGTAATGTTTATAAAAAAAAAACTAGGCCAATCTTTTGCGCTGCTGCGCTCTTATAAAGCTTTAAAAGGTTAATAACTTTGGGGAATTGTTATTACGCAACATCAATATTTCGAACACCTTCTATATGCTTGATTTTTTTTAGATTTTTATTCCATTGGGAAACGTTCGAAATTCTCTCTGAACATCTCTGAATCTCATATTTCCTGGGACTGTACCACTTGGATTACCTTAAAGAAGAGATACAAATCGTGGCTACTCAGTAAAAGAATGAAAGTTTGCACCGGGGTCTTGTTTATCTATTAGCTGTAATAACCCCTGTTGTTACAACCAGTGTACTCGTTGGATTTATTGTTGTTCGCAGAACGGAATTAAATTATCTTATGTATTCGTAACCGTTGAACACGCGGTCGTTCACTCCGCTCCGTCCGTGGGAAGTGGGACTCGATGCTTATCACGGCGAGATAAAAGCAGTCGGTAAGGAAGAGAGGCTAGACGAAGAGTGTTGAACGCGGGGAATAAAACACCAACAGGTAATAATTTTAGATAATATATTAAGTAATAACGTTGGCGACCAATAGTTTTTCTCAACTCATAAAATCTCACGCAATTTTCTCGTTTGGCAAAATACATAAATGTATGCTGGCAGTTATATGCCAATGGACAACAGTGTCACTTCAACGAGACTAAACCTTAATAATCGTATTTTTCATGCGTTCCTCGGCCGTCGAGCCTCGACTCGCGCATGAACGCACACGCAGCCGTGACGAAGTAAACAAAACCTTGAAGACGAAGGCAGCAACTATCCATAAGAAAATATCAATAACGTTTTTTTTTTAATAGTCGTCGATTTCAGATTTTGACATGTCACAAGTCTCTACAAAGGGAAAAGGGCTAAACGAGACGTCGGTAATCATTTGAAAAAAAGTAATTAATAAGAATAAAGAAATAAAAAATTGAATAATAAGTTCGCAATAATTGTGCAAAGGGAAAAGGGCCGGCGAGACGTCGGTAAACATGTGAAAAAAAAGTCATTAAGAAGAATAAAGAAATAAAAAATTGAATAATAAGTGCGCAATAATTGCGCACGAATTCTAAATCGTTTTCTGGTTTAACGCCCGCGCTGATAGGACAGACTAGTTTTCGCGCAACACGCAGAAAATAGTCGGGGTCATGGTCTGCAGATTATTGCTTCACGCGCTTACAGTTTTCCTTTTGCAAATCTAGTTCGCACTGGTTCGGCATACAGGAATACGGCGAATCGGTTAATGTGGTCGTTTTGCCGCGAGGACAAGTGTTTCGATTGCTTATATTGTAACACTGTGCGAATTCGTGCTGTAACGAAGGGCGTCTCTTATTCTTAAATAGTATAAGAAAAGAAATCCCGGGTAAAACTATTGTTTGTTCTCCTTCACACACAGTTTTTTTCCAAACGCGTTATGAAAATTGCAAAAACATTGTTTTCAAATGAGAAGCAGTCGGTCAACGCTATTGGCTCTTTTTCAATCATGTTTCTTCCTTGATGCTATCATTTTGCTCCACACACAATTTTTTTAACGACTTATAAAAATTGCTAAAACATTGTTTTTAAATGAAAAACAGTAGATCAACATTATCGAAACTTTTTCAGTAATGTTTATTCCTCGATGCTGTCTTTTTGTTAACATCTTCCCTACTAAATTCCACAATTTTTTATTGTGTATACATGAACGTCATATATAGGCTACAATCGATGAGTATAATTGTGTAGCTGAAAACGCTGGCCATCCACCCTATAAAGGATTCATCGAACTTACTGCATCGACAATAGTCTCTACATCCGAAGGTTAAGGCACTCTCCCTATAGACGATACCACAACGCCACCAAAGCAGGTTTTGCTCCTACAAACAGTCTATAATATATACTGTTTGTAGGAGCAAAACCTGCTTGTATATAATATATACATAGACATGTATATCTATGTATATAATATATAATATATATAATATATCTATGTATATAATATATACATAGACATATATACATACAGACCAAGTCCGATGAGAGTCAAACTAAAATGTGACGAACCCCAACCGGTTTTTGTTCTCAGCGTTAAGGACAGAAACTGAAAAAGCAAAACCTAATCTGCCGGTGCGAAGCTGCAGGATAAATAAAACGCGGACAACTGCGGTAAATAAAATGCGGACAACTGGCGAGGAACTCGATAGAATTTCAACCAGCGAAACCGAGTTTTCTCATGTTATGTCCAATTAAATCCGAGCCGGTTGTAAAAAGTGCAGAGTGGACTGGAGGTGGAAGGAGAGGGGGATTGAGTGGTGGGAGATTCGAGGCGGAAAGGTAGAGCCTAGAACGAAGCATAAAAGCATCATTACGACAGTGGCGAGCGATCGGTCCAGTTACGAGCTGCGGCCACAGCCAGTCCAGCTCTACCTCATATATACGATTCAACGCGACCGCCGAGTCGCTTCCGCCACTCATCGTCGACCTGACCCTTCTGATAGCGACGCGCATCTGCTTACCCGGTGTGACAACCGTAAATCTTCGACATGATTAGAGTGTAAGTACAAATCTCCGCTTCTTTCGGCTGCGCGGACCGAAAATCCGAGTTTTGTAACTTTTTTTTTTATGCGACAATTTCTTCTGTTATTTTTTCTGTGCCTTTTTATTTTTTTTTTTTTTTACGGAATGTGGAAAATGTATTTAGTGATGAGTTTTTGGATGTGACGAATTTTAGACAAAATCGGCTCCAGGCAATAATTAAACAGCCTAGAATGTTGGACAGGTGTGGTGGTATATAGGTAGAAAAGTGAAAAGGAACGAGAAGTTCTGTATCAAGAAAAAGTGGTGATTGTTCGCACGTTCTTAGCAACTAATACTTAGTATTCAAGGTTGTTTAACGGCAATAGCAACTATGTCGATTTTTCTTGATTTTTGAATTTGATATGAGTGTTTTTTATGGTCTAGTTTTTACAATTTCACAACTGTAAAATTGTTGTATACAAAGTAGAACATTTCGAGTACCTCGACGTTTACAATAAAATTTGTAATAAAAAAATTGAAACGGAACAATTCCGTGAAACAGAAATTAATATAGAATTCTTCAATATAGAATTCTACCAAATCCTGAGATAATCGAATTAATAAATGGTAAACATAGAAATGTGTAAGAGACAGAAAACAACATTAGGCTCGAATAAATCACCAGAATTTTTTCAACAAGAAAAAAAGTAGAATCTTTAAAATAGCCCCTCGTTATTTCTCACGTGTTAGGAAAAAAAAAAGGAGAAAAACGAGGACGTGAAAAAGTTTTGTTTGCTCTCGCGTAATTGTCATCGTTTTCAATCGTCACAATTTTATTTGAAACGAAATAATTTACAGTGTACTGGGTCTGGTGGCCCTGTCCGCAATCGGACAATGCGGAACAGTGAAGGAAACCGTTTCACAGTCAGACAGCCCCGAATTTTTGGCACGAGCGAAAGACCTTCTGGCGCGACTGAATCTCCAGTACGGCGAGTGGAACAACAAACAAACGATCGCAGCGTGGGCGTACGCCTCGAATTTGACGAAGGAGAATCTCGCGAATCAACTCAACGTTTCGGCGCAACGCGCCGATTTTATTCGGCAGATGTGGCAGGAAGTTAAAGAGTTCCCGTGGCAGGATCTCAAGGATGTCGACGCGCGGAGACAATTTCAGAAGCTAGCGTCTCCAGGAGCGTCCGCTCTCTCAAAAGAGGTACTTTTCGTACTCGTCAATTAAAATTCGTCCGTATGAACAAATAGACGCAAACCTACACTGAAAAAAAACAATATCGTTGATTCAAAAATTACCAAAATCGACTATTTTTTAGTTAAATTGTTATTATTATTCTTACTATTCCATTTAGCATTGAGAGAATAACAAAAAACAATTCCATATTATGAAATTATAGAAATTGTAGAATTGGAAGTAAAATCGACTATTTTTAAGTTGAATTATTATTATTATTATTATTATTCTTACTTTTTCATTTAAAATTGAGAGAATAACAAAAACAATTCTATATTATGAAATTATGGAAATTGTAGAATTGGAAGTAAAATGGACTATTTTCAAGTTACATTATTATTATTCTTATTATTCCATTTAACATTCAGCGAATAAGAAAAACAATTTCATAAAGAAATTGTAGACATTGCAGAATTGGAAGTAAAATTGAATTGACAATGTTTTTATTTCAGAGATACGAAGAATTCGAGAGAATCATCAGCAAAATGCAGAGCACGTACTCGACCGCGACGATCTGCGACTACAAAAATCCCGACAAGTGCGACCTGAGCCTCGAGCCGGAAATTACGGATATCATGGCGAACAGCCGTGATCCCGAGGAACTCGAGCATCTGTGGACCAAGTGGCGCGACGCCTCGGGCAAGAAGGTCAAGCAAGACTTCGTCAGATACGTGGAGATAAGTAACGAGATAGCAAAATTGAACAACTACGAGGACATGGCCGCCTATTGGCTCAAGGACTACGAAGCCGAGGACTTTGTTCAACAAATTGGTAAAATCTTTTTCTGTCAGATCCAAAGAATGCAGACGTTTTACGAAATTTGCGATACACGCAAATTTCGTAACGAATTTCGTAACGTTTTACGAAATTTGTGTGTATCACATATTTCGTAAATCGTTGATTATCCAAAATAACCGACAAAATAACATTTCATTGTGATCTTAGATACGCTCTGGACGGAATTGAAGCCTTTGTACCTGGAGCTGCACGCATACGTGAGACGCCAGTTGCGCCTGAAATACGGCGAGGACGTCGTGTCGAAGGATGGGCCGATACCAGCTCATCTGGTTGGCAACATGTGGGCTCAAACCTGGAGCGACATTGCAGAATTCAGTACACCATATCCTGGAAAAGAATTGCCCGATGTGTCGGAAGCGATGGTTGAACAAGGTCCTTATCTTTATTTTTATTATTAATGAATAACAGAATTAATGAGGAATTTCGAATTTCGAATATCAAAATAATCAGGAATTATCTTATCTTACCGGAGACGAGTAAGATAAGATATCCGATCCTAAGGTGGCCAAAGTTGTACTGGTTTTGGGCTCCATAGGACCGATTATGGCCATCAAATTCAAAGGAATAAAACGACACATTTAATCGCTCAAAAAAAAAAAAAAAAAACATCCAGTAGATCATTCAGTGAATTGATATGAATTCGTTAAAAATACACATGCGATGATGGGAAAAAAAATAATTGTCAGAATAAAATAAGAAAAGTATCCACAATTGGTACAGTGGCACTACATTTATCCTATCGGTATTTCATATTCAGTATATGTTCAGTATACGTTGATCTGGATTTTACCCTCTCTATTTTTTTTTAAATTTATTTGATTGAGTACAATACTTGTAGTACAAATTCCTTAATGCCTATGTACATTTTGCTAATTTGTCTACATTTTTCAAAATAATGATATAAATATTTCAAAAGAACTGCTCAACGACAGAGCAAATCGCAAAAGCGCGTAGGCTATATCAGTATTTATTTTTATTTTATTTCCATAACATAAAAATAAACATTTGTTTCTCGTTTTCATCGACAGGATACAACGTAACGAAGATGTTCCGGACCGCCGAGGGCTTCTTCGTCTCCCTGAAGCTGAGTCCGATGCCCGAGACGTTTTGGAACAATTCCATTCTCGAGAAGCAACAGGGCGTCGAGATGGTCTGTCACGCTTCTGCTTGGGACTTTTATGACGGCAAAGACTTCCGGATAAAGCAGTGCACGCGAGTCAACATGATGGATCTCAACACGGTTCACCACGAGATGGGACACGTTCAGTATTTCCTTCAGTACAAGGACCAACCGACGGTCTACAAGGAAGGCGCCAATCCTGGTTTCCACGAGGCCGTCGGTGACACAATTTCGCTGAGCGCCTCGACGCCCGGACACCTGAAGAAACTCGGTTTGCTGGACGAAGCTTCCACGGATTACGAGGCGACTCTCAATCATCTTTATTTCGTTGGACTCGACAAGATCGCTTTTCTTCCGTTCGCTTACATGATGGACAAGTGGCGCTGGGGCGTTTTTCAAGGCAGCATTCCCGCCGACAAGTACAACTGCGATTGGTAAGCTTCACTCGTCCACGCCGCTTCACACGCTGCATTTTAATTCAAAGTCGATGCGGGATGCGACTCACGTTTCTCAACGCTGAACGTTGAGTGAAGAGTTCAATGATGCTCGTGATAAATAGAAGGATTTTTTGTTGTTGTTGGTCAAAGTCATTTGATGTGACGAGCATTTGGAAAATATTTTTACTTACTCAATGAACATCCATTTCTGGTAGATAAATATTATTTGATAAATTCAGATTTATCAAATAAAAATGTATCCCTCTTTTAAAAAGTTCATGAGTAACGGAAATCATTTAGCAAACTATTCGAGCTGTGATTGGCTGGGACTCCCAGACCGAGTCCAGGTCCTTGTGAGTCCATTTGTCCTTGATAACTTTGACAGTTCTGTCAAATATCGTATTTTTTTTAATCAAATAAAAAAGCGTTGAAACCATTGTTTTCAGAGGTAGAATATGCGACTTGAGAACGATGGTATAGGTTAAAAGTCGATATTTTGAAAAAATAAATTTCGTGACCCCGATTTGGGTGGTTTTCGGCCCGGCGGCCAGATCTACGATTTCTGACAAGCAAAACGACAAATTCCTTTTTTTTTGTAAGTAACTGAACAAGGGATTTAGTTGCGATTCACCCTTTTAAAGTTTTATAAGAACGCAGCAGCGCAAAAGTATCTCGGGCAAGCGCCCCAGTGCGTGTGATTAGCCTAGTCATTTCATACATTTCCCTAGATAGATTAACCATTTGGAAGATTTATAATCTGATAACTTTACCACAGAGTATTTATAGAGTCAGAAAACGGATACACTGGATGAGAATTAAAACCCATTATTCATTGTTACCTTTCCATTTTACAGGTGGTCGCTTGCTGAAGAATACCAAGGAATAGAGCCACCGGTCGATCGATCCGAAAACGATTTCGATCCGGGCGCCAAGTACCACATCATCGCCGATGTCGAGTACATAAGATACTACGTAAGCTTCATCGTGCAATTCCAGTTTCACAAGGCGTTATGTACCGAAGCCGGCCAGTACGACCCGCTTAATCCGCTGAGCAAACCTCTGAGCGAGTGCAACATTTACGGCAGCGAAAAAGCAGGTTTTCTGTTGAAGTAAGAAAAACATTTATTTACGCGTGACATAAAACTCGCTGAGTAAACTTCTGAGCGAGTTCTACGTTTATGACAATGCAGAAGCACGTTATCAGTTAAGACCATGTGAAACACTCTAAAAAAACTATAATCAACTTTTTTTTTCACGCAGTGAAATTTTTATTCGTATGATAAAAAAATATTCGTAGAAAGTGGCAGACACTCAACTTTCGATGAAACTCTTATTTTTATCGTATACACCAGAGCCTCTGAAAAAATATTTGATTATAGTCTATAAAACAGTTTATAAAATAGTGAATATTAATCGAATTGCAAATCGAATTTATTTCCCATATGTAACGAGATTTACTCGTTGCAGGTCAATGCTCGAGCTGGGCTCCTCGAAACCGTGGCCAGACGCGATGGAAAAAATAACTGGCCAACGAAAAATGGATAGCAGTGGTCTCTTGGAGTATTTCAAGCCCCTGATGGACTGGCTCAAAAAGGAGAATCAAAAGACTAACGAACACATAGGCTGGGTACCGAGCAAACGAGGTGAGTATTTTTTTTCTAAGATTTAATCCAGCCGAAAGATTATTGGAACAATACCTAACACATTTTTTGACTTTAACGTTTTTTTTCCTCTTCAAGTTTGCCATCGGAATATTCAAATAAATGGAACTGAAGCCACTGATGGACCCCAGCAGAATAGTACAGAAGAACATCCCAAAACACAATAAAAGAACTCATTGCATCTAAATCGCATTGAAAGATATTTCAGGACGCAGCGGAGCGAAGAGAAAAAAGAAAGTGTAACTTATCTATATGTATGCGTACTTATAGATATAAACGATGTCTTAAATTAATAAATATCGAAATGTCGGAATAGTCATTTCGTCAACACTGTTTTATCA
Source organism: Itoplectis maculator (assembly GCA_964034905.1). Taxonomy (NCBI): domain Eukaryota; kingdom Metazoa; phylum Arthropoda; class Insecta; order Hymenoptera; family Ichneumonidae; genus Itoplectis; species Itoplectis maculator. The sequence goes on from OZ035859.1 coordinate 5,215,490, forward strand.
ATCTGACTTTCATTGCCTAACTTTCTGATGAGTCTATAAATGTTCGGTATTAAGTGCGACAAGTTGAGATTAGCAATTGCGACATATCGAAATGTCGGAATAGACATCTCGTCAATACTGTTTGATCAATCTGACTTTCATTGCCTAACTTTCCGATGACTCTATATAATGTTCAGCATTAAGTGTGACAAGTTGAGATTAGTAATTCCCACAGTCGAGATAAGATGTTATCGACTGCACCGTTTCAAAAATTAATAATATTATTGGACAATTTTTTCATGCTGCTTTTCGTGCTTTGAATAATAATGTTTAATAAAAAAAAAAAAAAAAAAAAAAAATCTGCACCAGTTAATCCAGAAAAAATGCAAAAACATTTCTCTGTGTTCCGACCACGAGATAAGGCTTAATACTTGGTTCAAGTGATAAGATGAAGTGGAAAGTGACTCGACCAACTACAAATATTCCGCGACGAATATAAGAACATTAAAGTATTCATAAGTTAGAATGTTTTTATTGTTTATAATTTATAATTAGTTATAATACACTGATTGTACATTATGTCGCTTATTAATGATATAATAATAGTGTAAAATGCTAGTAAGGTGCTCGATTTAATAAACAACAAGTAACGAGATTCATCGATAAATACCCTTTATTCAATGGGAGTATAACATTTATTCTTACTTAAAGCATAACTATATTAAACTTATAAGTATCGTAGAATTTTCGTAAACGGCAACAATAATCGTGATAATCATGAGGTTTTAACTAATAATAGTGTTATCTCAGTACTCGAATGATTAATCGATAAATATAACTGATGTGAGTCAAATGCCGAGTTAGAGGGCTGATTATCGTACTAGCTACAACAATAATCAACCCTTCATCTCTCGCATTTTGTTAGCGTGCCGAAAAAATTAACAGCTTACGATGAGAACAATAATAATAATAATAATAATAATAATAATAATAATGACAATACTAATAATGTTCAGACTAATTGTAATTGTCGATCGACTATGGCTAAATCGTTAGTTTAATGTTACTCTCACTACACGGTGCTGATTAAAGTATATCTGCTGCTGGTTTGTCGCTGTGTTCTCTCTTTTCGCATCATCCATTTTTTTTTTTTCGTTCAGGGTAAAGGTTTCTCGTTCATTCCGTCACTCGGTTTATTTTTTTTTCGGGGGGTTTTACAGAGGTAAATAATTGATTCTCGTTCTGTTACTTTATTTACATTATATCACGTTCTAATTAGCAATGGTAAAAATCATTGTTGTTTTTGTAATACGTGGATGATGGTGCACTGTTAGTCTCCGAATCACGTCAAAAGTCTCACTGGACTGTGAGTTTCCTCGTATATCTTAGTGTTTGAACGCAAGACTTTTAATACGCTGTCCTGGTCGTTGTACAGGCGTTGGTGCTTATCATTATCGTTGGTTTGGTATTACAGCGGATCGCATTATTTTTCAGTACGCACGTAGCTAGACGATGTGCCGAACGTTCGATACAACGTAATCCTAGCAAACGCTTAATGATAAAGCTTCCTTCGCTCGCACTTGATGTTCTCTTCACTTTTCTGCGTATCAATTGCGGTATCAAGTAGCAATTCCAGTCCCGTTTTTTTTAATCTTACTGTCTAGTAGTTACAATATTGTATACCTTACCATTATTATCATCGGCATGTTACTCGTATTTACGGAGACGTTTTCTCCTCGTTAAAAGGGGGTTTACAAAGCATAAGTCTCACGTATTTCAAATATTTTCGAACCCCTCGAAATAATTTTTTCTTCGCGTAGAACCCATATATTGATAACAATTCGTCGAGCGGATCAACCCTCAATGATCACTGTTGTTGAACAAAATCGGTTTCTGACTTTGTATGACTGAAAAATTGATAAATAAATATTCTCGACAAAAAAAATTGTTTTCTTATATTTATTGACTAAAGCTGTAATCACTAAATCCGGAAATAGTCATCGTTAAATGAAAAATGATGTTTACGTTTAGCCTATTGAAAATTAATCATTTTTATTTTGCAGGAACAAAACCATTAGGCCACTTTAACTCGACTGTAGGTGATTAAAATAGGGGTAATCCGCTCGTCTTAATATAACGAAGAAATAAAAATCTACAAAAGCGACGAGTAAACAGTTTCGTCTCATCGTCGACGAAAGAATATAATTATTATGAGCAAACTTAATATATATCATTGAGCGAGAAACAAACCTACGAGTACGATAATCGTGATAATGATAGAAAAAAAGTTAAAGTTCGAGATAATCCATGGAAACTTATAATAATTATTGCACGTTCGTACTAGCACCTTCTGCCGGATAGAAGGTGGCATTTTTTTCATTTCTTTAAATACATTATTCGTTAATACCCTTTCGTGTAATTGATTCGCGGACAAACGCGATATCCTCGCGCATCGCTCGGTGCTTTGACGAGTTTTTGCTTCAGCAGCTCGATCGCTCCGGATATTTTTTTTTGGCAATAATAAATTCGTTACAATATACACCTTATAGACGATTAAAATTCGACTGGCCGCCACGGAAATGTAGGCTCTTCATGCCCATCCATTCCATTCTCTCTTTTTCTCTCACTGTTTTAGTGGCACTTAAGAGCTATTCTTCCACAAACTTGTCTCATTAACGTTACTCATGATATTTAGCAAGTGGTTGTTTTTTTCGCCTTCTTTTTTCATAATATTATATTTACAGACTATGGACAATATCGGCCCTCGCGGACACTCGCTTTCATCTCGACACTAATTGATTATACCCTTTACTAAACGTCTAATATATGTATAATAGGGAGCTGCAATTAATGGCTTCGTTAAGTTACATATCGTAACTTAATATGCGTATTTAGAGAGCGTAACAGTGACGGTGGATATAGGTGATAATTATTCGTTAATATTAGCGCGACGGGTGATCGATTAATTGCTATTTATTAATTAAGTTTTGCCGACAGAGAGAGACTTATACTCCTGTAATCACACAATTATAATTGCCAATTCGGGGGGATAAAAGGACTCAACGATAATTACTTCGAACTGTGATTAATGCGACTTTTCGAAGGAGCGATATACACGTCTAAGCTTACGATTTCCCTTCTGTTTTACTTTTTACACGGTCAGCGCCTTTTTCTCAGCCTATCGCCCCACTTCCCCCCGCTTATCGTATAAACGTATCGCGATTGTTAATCCACGAGTCTATTTACATGCGGCCTCTGGCCGGTTATTTACAATCCAAAACGCAGATTACGCTTTCTTGCGATCGTTTCTCGTTTCTTCTGCTGGCAGTGGACAACATTTATTTTTCTAATTTAAATTCGTACAACTCAGAGTTCATAGGCGATTTTTTTCGCTATTTTTATGAATTAGAAAATTATATTTTGTCCATTGCCAAATATTGCCTCTTGCTTCGTCCCGGACGAAGTAACGTCTTTTAGCACCGGCTTCTTTACTCTCTAGGGCAGACATTTATCCGCAAATTATGTCCCAAATCGATTCTGTCAAACGAGAGTCAGTAAATTGGTCTTCTTCTTTTTTTAAGAAACGATTTTGGCGGTAAACGAAGTGTCCGCAATTCTCAACCGATTTCGATATTCAAAGTCTCATTTTGATCATTATCGCATGGGCCATTATCGACTGTGAGCATTATCAGTCGACTGGCTTTCTCCCCTTAACTCGTATTTTTTATCTAATGAGCGTCGAGACGCGTCTCGCCCGTTCGTTGGTAATTTGGTGTCGCATAGAGGGGTTTGGAATTGTTTTTTTTCTTCGTTAATTTTTCAGCAGACGCGACGCTGCTCGACTGTTATTCCTTAAGGATGGTCTCAGATGGGCGTTGGTAGGACGGTAAAATCCTGGAGAGCGGTTTTAACGGACTCGTATATCGGCCGGTTGTTATCGTCGGCGCAATAGCCGTCGGGTGTGTAGAGGGTCTGCAGCTTCGTGAGATAACTGTCGAAGTTCTCGTGGCTCATCTTCTCCTGATGTGCACCGCCCGGCACATTCGGTATGCGCACGTGTTCCAGGATCGTTATCACGTTCTCGCGCAACGAGTGATAGTACTCTTTGAGATTGTTGTTACGCTGGGCGATGACGTTTGTTTCCTGAAAACACACAGAAATTTCTTTTAGCAACAATTGATAAGAAAATGATTCTGATAACTCTCCACAATCACAAAATGCCACTAAAAATGTACAATAAATACAAATTTTTTCTGCTGAATTAAAAGTACCAAAAAGCTCTGCAAAAAGTACCAAAGTGCTTAGAAACTATTTATAATAAAATATATGATTAATTTTTGATTTTGCAAAGAAATCTGTTATATCTGCAATCGATTAAGATGCATTTCGGTGAATTTTTTAGTTGCAAATAGAATTTAACAAAAATAGCAATAAAAATGATAGTGTTACGTTAACAATTAAAAAAAAATGTTCAGAACTAATGTGGCTCTAATTTAAATATGAGCAATTTTATGGTATTTCGGTGAAGAAAACTTTTTTTTCGGCAATCGATAGGTTCCGAAATTCAGGGATTTACTTCACCGAACGTTGATATAGGACAATAAAAGCCATACCGGCTGAGCGTTATATCTCACCTTGTCGCCGTGCTTCAGCTGATTTTCCATAGAGGCGATATCGGAGCGCAGACGCAGAACCTGGGACTCGACACGGGCGTTCTCCCTCTGTAACTCGGTGATCTCTGCCTCCAATGTATAGAGATCCTCGCCCTGACCGCCGGCACCGCCAGCAGGTCCGCTACCGCTGGTGCTCCCCTGACCCGCACCCAACGGACCACCCTGAGCCGGACCACCGGCATCCACCCCTGAATCGAGAGACAAGCCCCGTTTAACGCAACGGCTCCGACTATGTAATTTTCTACCCTCGCATCGAATTATCCATTAATATCCTCACTCTACCCCCGTTTGTCAATTCCTTCTTCCTTGCCGCCTATAAATTATTTTTTTGTTTCTTAACAATTTAACTAAATTTCTTTTAAATTTTCATTACAATTGGACACAATTTATTTTTTAATAGAGTGAATGCACCAGTAATTGAACACTCATCAGTGAATTAACAACAGCTTTTTGGAAGTTTATGAGCAATTTTGACGAATTGGCTGAACTTAGATTAATAATTTGTTTATTTTTTAGCTGTCTACTGCGCTTTTTTGTCGCAGAAGCTTATTTTCGATTAAAAGTGCATCTTAGTATTTATAATATTTTTGGCTTTTAGTATTTATTTTTATATTCTTTGAGATGAAAATACGATTTTTTTTAAACTGTATCACATATTTTGACATTCTGATCAATTGTAAAAATGTTTGCAAACGATTTGAATGTTGCAATTTATAAAAACTCATGACAAACAAATAGGTCTGCTTAACTGTTCATTTACTGGTGACTTTACTCTACATAAAAAAAAAAAAATTCTGTAACTTTTACATAAGACTTTTGCGTCTTTTTTTTGTCCATCGTAAAAAGTAGTTTTATGTGAAGAGAAATGCGGTCAGCGGACAGGAACAATTAGCGTGACCTAGGACAAGATTCCCTCACTCGACGGGTTTTTTCAAAGACGCTGTTTTATTTAATCTCAATGCTAAGGGGATGACCGAGCGAGGAAATCTTACCAGGAAGCGCATTGCGAATGACTCACGCTATATTATCATTATAACTAGAAATAGTTATGCATTGTTGTATGTGCAACAGAAGGCGAGGGGGATGAGTGAAAGAGATATAGTGAGATGGTCCGAAGTTTCGTTTGCGAGAAAAGTTGGGTGCGACGCAGACCTGCTGGCGTCGCAGCAGGCTCGAGGACCTCGTCATCGTTAGTGCTACTTTTTTTTGTGTTTTACAAATTTTTTTCACGATATATATATAATATCGCGATAATATTCGCCAAGTGATGTGCGAGGATAAGGCGTTTCTGTAGCTTCGAGACGATACACAATGTGTGTGTATATATATATAAGATTATATATATATATATCGATATAAATAAATATATAGAGGGTAAGTGGAGAGGGTTGATTCACGATTAAGATATCTCGTTCGAGCGGCTAATCTGAGATCTACGAAACAAAACGAACGACGCATAGTTGCAGACTTCTCTCCGGAATGCACCTCGAACTCTTGGCGTCGCCGGTCCTCGCTTAGACGCTCTTCAGGAAGGAAAGGATCATAGGGATATTCGAGGATGACCATGGGGACAAGTAGCGTGAGGTGCCATCATACCATATAACAAAAGAACGAAGGAAGATTCCGAGTGTTGACTTTCGAGCTAACGCGAAATCTTTCCATCTCGGAAAATTATTTACATTTTTGTTCATAATGCACTCAATTTTGCATTTTCGTCTCTTAATGTCATTTTTCAATGCCAACACTCGGACGTCGTTTCGTACAATAAAGACACTCGTGTGTGAATTTTTTGTTGCTGTTGCTGTTGTTGATTGGTTGGTAGGTTGATCTTTTTTTTTCTTTCTTTTTTTTTTGATTACGTAAACACCGAGAAAAACACATAGAAACAAGTGGCGAGTACGTCAGTCCCTTACCTTCAATAATAAATGTTCTCCTCAAAGCTCAATGACAGGAAAGAAGAGCCTGATCGTGAATCCCCAGAATAAATCAGAATAGATTATTTTTCATCGTCGTTGCGGCGTCGTCGGGCTTTAAAACAATCCTTTTCCTTTTTCTTTTACATGTCTCTCTGTCTCTTGCACACAAATAATATTCGGTGGACAAACGAGATTGGTGAGCGGGGGGGAAATTGTTTTTTTTTCTTTTTTTTTCTTTCACTAATCGCGTTTGAGTCTACGGTCGTTAATTGTTTCAAAGGCACTTCGACTGGGTCGTCGACTTTGTAATTTTCTTTTCAGTAGTACAAACTATAAACGTTAAGGATCCGGGAGAAAAAATAAGAGAAATCAGCAAAAGTATCGAATAAATATTAGTTATGGGGAGGGTTCGGGGAAAGTAGACGAGATTGGGATGGGGGCTTAATCTCATTGGTATGACAGCACATCATTGCATGGATTGCAGAGTAGAGCATAGCACAAGGTCCGATTTATACTACAACCGTGTGTCTGTGTGTTTTTGTTGTCGTTGTAGAGACGAAAATACTCGCAAAGACAAACGAAAAGTAATCAGAAATTCACAAATTTCGCTATTCGATCTACCTGAATTCTAATTGTTCTCAGAATTTGAATAAGTCATCTTTATTCTTACTACTAATGAACTTTTCTTGGTTTCTTTCGAATTATCCGATTTTGTCAATTTCTGAAAAATAAAAAAATACACAAAAACGCGTTGTTTTTCTTTTCTATATCATGTGTGTTTGTGATTTGGTTTTTGGTTCGTTAAGATCTCGTCTCGCCGCTCGAGGAGGCTCGCTTTCGTCCGCGAAATCGCAATATTGGAATTATTAAGAAAATCGCTCGGACGCGGACGAACCGTGACTAAGCAGCGAAACGATAAGAAAGCTCGAAATCGAGATTCTACTTTTCGCGACGATGACTTTTAAGCATTTTTTTTTCTTTCTCTTTTTCTTTCGTTTCTTTTTTTCTCTCAACCCCCACCACTCGAACACCCCGAGGGTTGAAGCGTTCACTCCTCAACTACTACGTCCTCACCGGTGGTGATTCCTTTGGGGTACATGCTCGTCATATCCTCGAATTTAGGCTTTTTGATAGCGTGAGCCGCCAACGGGCATCCCGAAACCGATCTGTGAGTCGAGAAGGATCCGTTGACGTGTCCTATACCGTCGCAACCCGGTGTCGGACAGTTTACACCTTCGAATTTCATCGCCGTTGCCGCTGCCACCGCTGCCTTGTGCTGCTCGATCGTTCCACCTGATTCCAGGACTCGGCCCTTGTTGCGATTTGCGAGTGGACAACCGGAAGCGCTGAAACATAGAATATATTTATTTATTTCTTATTTTTGAATTATTTATATATTTTACAATATACTTTTTGTAATTTGATACCGAGCCTATTTATTTTTACTTAACATACAATATATTTATTAAGTGAAAATAAATAGGCTCACTATTACACTAATTATGATGTAAAATCAGTAAAATGATTGTAATCTACGAATGACATCTTGATATCAAAATTGTTAAGAACATGTGAAACATCCACGCCGAGCTCAGTCGGTATAAAAAACTGTAATGAACTTTTTTTTTTTACTCATCTTTGCATTTACTGCTAAAACGTTAATTACATATTTTATTTACGCAGTCGGTAGTTCACATGCTCGTAAAACATTTTAATATTGGATTAACAGTTTCAGTGATAATTGCCATTTTTACATGCGCTTAGCGATAAGCGTAAGGCTAGGGTTTTGTTAATAGAGGGATCATTTCTTACCTGCGATGCGACAAGAATTTGCCAGTGGCGTGCCCCGAGCCGTCGCAACCGGGTATTGGACATCTGTAGTCCCCGACAACCATCATCGCCAAACACATCCATCCATCCACATAGGAAGATGCGATAGAACGAACGAAGAGAGGGAGCGTGAAACGAGCGGAAACCACCACATATTAGTCAGCGTCTTCGCCTTAACTCGAGGGTTAATAGAAGACAGGGTTTGCGGAGGGGCGGCGGGGCAGAGGTGGGTAGCAGCGAGCTAAGGGAAATTCTCCCCTTCCGTTTGAGGCTCGTGGTTTTCCCACCCCTGCCAAGGAGCCCTCCTGAATTTGGCTTCAACGCATGCACGAATTAAAGCCGAACGACAAATCGATCTTGATTGCAAATTGCATAGAAATATTCTTAGAATTTTTTCAAATTTCCAAAAGGACACGAAATAAAAAAAAGAAAAAAATCTCAGGACGTTTGGAGTAAGTTAGGATTTATGAATTTATTTGAAATATTCTCAGCATTTTTTAAATTCTCAAAAGCACTTGAGTTTTAAAAAAAAATCACTGGACAGTTGGATTAAGTTAGGATTTAGGGATTTATTTGAAATATTCTCGGCATTTTTTAAATTCCCAAAAGCACTTGAATTAAAAAAAATCACTGGACAGTTGGATCAAGTTAGGATTTAAGGATTTATTTGAAATATTTTCAGCATTTTTATTAATTTCCAAAAGCACATGACAAAAAATCTACTGGACGTCTGGAGCAAGTTAGGATTTAAGGATTCATTTAAAAAAATCACTGACCTCAGTGGCTCCGAGTCTTGACCGTCTCGGGGTTTGCTCTTTGGCTTGTTGGCCCTCGGACAACCCGAGAGACTTCTGTGGGAGCTGTAGTTTCCTGTAACGTGACCCGAGCCGTCGCATCCCGGGGTCGGACACTTCAGTTCCTGCGAGTGAGCCTGTATCTGCGAACGATCGGCCCTCGGACATCCGGAAAGACTGCAAGATACACAAAATAAAACCAAATATTTTCCAAGTTCTTCCAAGTGCATCCTTCATAAATTTACGCTGCTGCTTTTCGAACGTCGCTCCTCGTCGAGCGAACACCTCACGAAGTTCCTCGATTGCAGAGATGAGCAGAATCACATTTTCTCATTTAAGCTAATCTATAATAGCCTCTCTTGTTCTATTGTAAAAAAATACAATTTATACATTTGGAAAATGCGATTTTGTTAATCTCAACTTATAATAAAAATATAAATCAGCAAGTCATCGCATGCACCAGACGCGACGTTGCCAGATGATGCGATGCACTAGCCTATTACCAACCTATTATCAATTACTTTCTATTTAATTATAACCCGTATTCGATTTCTTAATTTCTACGATTTCAATGAATTTGAAGGCGAATGAGTAAGCGCGCAGCAAGTGGCAACGTCTCGTTCCATTTGGATCACTCATGAGGTGTAGCTCCTTGAGCGATTTATTTTTAATTTTTTTCAATTTATTTGAAATTTTTTTGTTGAGTTTCAATTAATGCATTCAATCAATTATTTTTCACGCTCTTAATAAAAACGTTCGAAAGTTCTTAAACTCTAATAACACCGAAAGGGAGAGAGAGCAGGGAGCACACTCACACCTGACCCCAATGAAACTCGCCAATTGCCAATTGTCATTGCGTCTCATTCTTTCATTAAAAAAACGCTTGATCACGCGTTACGATTAATTCATAAGTCATCGCTATGATGCGACATGGTCATTGACAGCAGTTCGCTACTCGGCTGCCCACTCGAGACTGGCTATTCATTAAAAAACGTCATTATGAATCCAGCGATTGGATAAGTAAATGTGATTGCGTAATATAAATGTAACGGAAGATATGATATACACATGAATTTGTCGTCCCTTTTCGTAGGGGTCGGGTTTATAGGTTCGAAGGGAGACGATACTTCATTCAACACGAACTTAACTACACACCTGATAAACAGAGTATATTTTTTTATATCCATGGGACAACATAGAGAATAAATAATAATGCAGTGTGAGAAGAAAACTGGAAAGAAAAATTGGGCTAATAGATTCATAAATTTGTTTTCAAAATAATGTAAACTTAAATTTTAATGGTGAAATTAATTTATGTTTTATTTTTTATTTTTTTTTATGAACTGTTGCAATTATTTGTGACCGCGAGGGTGCGAGTTATGTGTGGATCGAGTGTCGATCGTGCTGGGTGAAGAGAAAGATACGAAAAGGAGGAAACACAATTGATGATAAGAGATACAAGAGGTGGAATGAAATATTCAACAATAGGGAACGTCGATGTCAAGTCAATTGCAGGCCTTGCCTTCTGTGGGTAGCGTAGTTCCCCGAGACATGACCCATGCCGTCACAGGAAGACGTGGGGCACTGAATGAGCTCCTTGCCGTCGCGGCCACGAGGGTTTCCCCGGGGCGAGTAATTCAACGATTGTCTCCTCACATTCATACTGCGCATCGGAACAGATAATCTATCACTCTTTGTCGATCATTCATACCCCAGTCTTAATTCGCAATCGTTTATACAATTAATTCAATGCCTACTTTTTTTCTTTATTTTCTATCTTTATCCATTAAATTAAATAGGAATAATACAATCAAATGATTCAAACGTTCCCAAAAAACTATGTTTAAGATCCAACTGAAAACCCATTTTTTTTTATTCCAGTGTGCAAGTGAAAAGTGAAAAAAATGTACTGCTTAGTAGGAGATGAAGGCCACGAATTCCGCTGGAGTGCCAGACGATTTCTATGAGAAAGGAGATGAAAGCTACGTGGTCAGCTTGCGGATGGTATTCGCTGCGATTCTCAAGCTCGCACGAGCATCGTCGGGGGGAGGGCCCCCATGGTGATGGTGGCTGAGGCAGGAGCTATGAGAAAGCTCGAAACCTGGATGACCCTTGAGTGGCCGCGATATTGCCGGGAAGCAGCAGCGAGGAGAGAGCTACCCCCGCAGAGTCGAGGGGGTAGCCCACGGACCGCCGGAGGACTTGAGTGCAATCACGCCGCCGGCGTACCTCTACCTCTGCGGATTCCCATGTTCCCCAACCGTCTAACCACTTCTCTCAGCCGCATTCACCCTCTCTCTCACTCGCTCTCTCTCTCTCTCCCACTCTCTCTTATCTCTACGTATCCTGCACCTCAACCAAACTCACCCCTAGCTCTGTAAGAGCTAGGCTTTCCACCTCTTTCCACTCTCCTACCCTAGACCCTATGTATATAAGCCAGTATAGACGAGATAACGGCGTGTCCTCGAGTCGATCTCAACCTCACCCCTAACGAGCTAAATCCTCGTGCGAGGCACCCTGCAGGCGAACAATTATTCCCACTTTCGTTTACCTACCGCACAATAATCTTTCAGACGTTGCTTTTTATTTTTTATTTCAATTTTAATTATTACTAAGATAGAAGTATGCGAATATTTTACCGGGATGAGTGGAGTCGATCTCAACAATGAGCAATGATTCCAACTTTCTTTTACCTACTGGACAGTAATTGTTCAGACGTTGCTGTATGTTTTAAATATCAATAAAACTTAATCATTATATTAATAATTGGCTGATACGCCAAGTTTTTTGCGTGCCACTGACTACAGCGATTTTTCTTCTTAACTATAACATTTGATTTCATTTTATATTTTTTTAATGATTTTTCGTTTGCAAAGAATGTTTGTTTGATGATATGGCGATTTTTTTAATACTTGACGTAACAATTTTAATTTTAATAAATATAGAAGGATGCGAATATTTTACCGCGATGAAAGGATCAGTTATTTGTTCACTCTTCAAGTGCGAATATTACAAATTGCCTTTCAGTTTTATTCAGGCTATAAATAAAAACGCGACGAAGGATTGAAAGAAATTCTGAAGCGAACGGACTCCTGGATACGAACTTAATTCACCGCGTCGATATAAATCCTCGCTTTTAATTTTTTCACAATCGAACGAAGGGCGCTTTCCGGTTGTACCGAATGTGAAACGCGTGTCGGGCGAAATTCACGTGAAATAAATTATCGGATCTGACAGCGAAACCGACGGACATGCCAGCTGCTGGGCCAATAAACGTCCGAGCTGCGAGGGGGAGGAGGAGGAGCCGCGAACTGACGAATATATACGTACTGCGATATGAACGTAATACGTTTAAGACTCGAGCTTTCGGTATATTAGGTGGTTATATTGGTCCGGGCCATTAATAACGTTGAAGTATCGCTATTGACTGGAGCCTGGCGCTTTGGCATCGAACCCGTGCGCCAAATTCCTCGCTTTCTTTTTCGCTTTTATTTTTATTATGCGCACTCGTCATGAAATTGATTGGGAAAAATAGCAAAAAAAATAGCAAAAGTTGAAAATAGCCTTTTTCAACTTTTTTTTTCTACAAAATATTTGCAAACATCTTGTATGAACTTAATTCAGTCGTATTACATATATTCAAAATTAAGTCTTTTTCGATGGGACACGAAATATAAATTATTCTTTGCTGAACGCTAAGCATTTTTTCCATCGAAGCAAATGTTGCAAAATCAAAGCCTGCCAGGAATCTTCGTAAAAAAATTATGGGATCCTTTCGGATCATCGAATTTCGATGGGGTTAGCGAAAAAAAAGGCAAGGACCACGCAGCAGTTTCTGGGAAGCGTTGTGTCTCCTAACGTCAACGGGGGAGGGTGAGGAGGGGGAGGAGGGGGCAGGAGTGGAGGATGGCTGTGCATGTTCCCGGTGGTTTCTAGCATCTCCGTCTTTTGGCGCCCCTTCCAGGCCCGCGAGACGGGACGTCGGGGTCTCGCCCCATAATCCAGTGCGGTGGCAACTGATTATACCCCCGAACCCCTCCAGCCGGGGTGGGTCGCGCGTTTCCCGCGGCCTTATCCACCCTACGGCGATCCTCCCGCCCTCTCGTTCCTTCACCTTCATCCCTTCATCCCTTCTCCGCGGCCGCCTTGCCACTAACACCGAGCCAAGCATCGCGGCGTCGTACCCAACCACCCCCCCCCCTCCCCCCTCCAACCCCCGAGCTTTACGTCAATTAGAATAAGGTTGGCACTTTCGCTACGAAGAGTAATTACTTTAATTAACAAAATGGTGGCGACGGAGAGGTGCGCGGTATGCCGAGGCGAGGCTTCTGCTTCAACGGTTTGCAACGTCGATGAAAATCGGCGAGCGATCGTCTCGCACAAGCGCCCAACGTTTACGCACCGTGCATTAGTGGCCTGAAGCATTCCGGGCTATTCAGCAGCGAACCGGATGAAAGTTCAGGCTAAGTTTTTTTTTAATCCGTATACTGAGTATGGGTTTTTTTTAATCTTTTCATTCGTCTTGGCAACGCGAGTAAAGTCATCGACTGTGTCCAGGCAATTCGGCAGCGAACCGGATGAAAGTTCAGGCTAAGTTTTTTTTTTCAACGCGTCTACTGACTAGCTATTTTTTTTATCTTTTTACTCGTCTTGGCAATGCGAGTAAAATCATCGATTGTCTCCAGGCTATTCAGCAGCGAACTAGATGAAAGTTCAGGCCAATATTTTTCTTTTCAACGCGTATACTGACTAAATATATTTTTTTATTTTTTCGTTCGTTTTAGAAACGTCAGGAAAATCATCCGTGTGCTGTGCAGCAAGCAGCTAAGCTCAGCTCTGCGCCTGTTCGCTTCCGGACGAGCGTCAACCCGTGGCGTTAATTAATTATCGTTAATTAAAATTCGATTCCAGGCACCGAATTTCAGGTCCTTACCCGTCGTCCTTGCCCGAAGGCTTGTCCAAGCCTCCGATCGTGTGCTGAGGGGGCGGCATGCTGTAGCACGGAGCCGGCGAGTAACCCGCCGGTATCTGGTAGCTGGACGTCACCGGACCGCCGGGATAAGTCCCTCCGCAGTTGTAACCGGGCGTTGGATAAGGCGTGTAAGTGTTGCCGGGATACTCGGCCTGTACGCCGGTCATTCCGTACCCTGGATGCGGGCTCATCGGTCCGTAAGCTGCAGTCAAACACAGAGAAACAATTAACAATCTCAATCATATTTGTGAGATTTTTTACACGGTTTTTCATTTATATATGAAAAAAAAAACACATTATTTCCGCCTGTAATTACAGAGGCAAGAGGCAAGACACAAACTGCAGTCAGACACAGAAAAAAATAACTTTCTTAATTATTAGCAATCACATTGGTGAGATTTTTTACACAGTTTTTCACTTATAGATAAAAAAAAAGAAATGGGATCAACCCCTGCGTTAATAGGACCAAAAGGCTCAACTCCAAGTCGATTTTCTATCTCATTTAACTATCTCAATTTTGAGATTTCTTTGAGATCTCAAAATAGGATTTCATACTGAATTTTCCTCTTATAGAAAAAAATAAATAAAAAAACAAAAAAAAAAAAATTGTCTGCACTTACAGAAACAAAAGACAAGACTCAACCTATTCCCTATGCAAAAAGTGACATCAACCCCCGCGTTAATAGAGCCAAAAGGCTCAACTCCAAGTCGATTTGCTCCCGGTGCAACTCGTTCGTCTGATTAATCCAACCCAGCCCAGTTTTCCCGTTTATTGCCCCAACAGGACTGTCCCGTTTGGTGTTATGACGCACACGGCGCAGTATTAGTCCGACGAAAGGAAAAAAAAAAAACGCTCGGCAGTGGGAACGAGTCAGAGAGGCGCAGCAGCAGCAGCAGCAGCCGTGGAGCACAACGCGGCACACATCATTTCAGTAGAAAAGGGGCGTGCGT